>VWYH01001043.1:4327-15807 GCA_013399365.1 Pampusana beccarii | reverse complement strand
TGTGTCCTGTGCTGAGGACCCCACAGAATCCCCTCCCTCCACCTGGCCCAGCCGCTTTAGTGCAGCCCATGGTAGGACTGACTTTCTGGGCTGCAAGTGCCCGTCACATCCAGTTCTTCAAGCTCTGGTACCCCCGAGTCCTCCGCAGTGCTGCTCCCGCTCCATCATCCCCCACTCTGCTGATGATGGGGTTGCACTTGGCCTTGTTGAACCTCATGAATTTCACATCCTGCTCCTCCAGCCCCTGGAGATCCCTCTGGACCGTGTCCCTTCCCTCGTATCAGCCGCACCCCTGGGCTCGGTGTCACCCCCAAACTCGCCGAGGCTGCGCTCAGCGCCGCTGTTCATGTCATTGATGAAATGACGTGAAACGAGTCCCGATGTACATTCCCAAGGCTTTTGAGATTCGACAGTTGGAGTGAGGCTGTTCTTAAAACTCAGTGATTGCAGGCTGAAAACTGAAACGAGGTGAGATTAATCCCCCGTTTAAATTCACATTCAGACCCACACACGGGCCGGAGTGGGGAAGCTTCACATGTGAGAAACTGTCCGCTGTGTGGGTATGTGAACAACATCCAAATAACTCGAGAGATTTCCCGCAGTGAAACCTAAAGACGATTTCTTTTTTCCCATGTACCTGCTCCACATTCTTCTTTATTCTTTCTGGATGTCAGCGTCTGCAGAAGTTGAATGTGCGGGAGCCAGTTTGCTGTCAGGGATGAGCGTCGTGTTATTTGCATTGTAGATCCTGCCGGCTCCGAGGAGCCTCCTCCGCTGGAAGTGCCGGGATGAACTTATGACAAATACAAGGAATGAAAGTCTCTTTCAAATGCTCTTCCTGGCATGACTTAAATTAGCTGAAATTGCTGACATTTTGCCTTTTTCAGACACGTGTCAGTGTCCATAGGCTTTTATTTCGAACAATGGAAAATTATTGAGTTAAATGTTGCCAGAACAACAACTCTGGGAGACGCTGAGTGTACGTTGGGTGAAGGTTACTCGGTGTCTGCGTCCTGTGGTATGTGTGTTGTAAAGGCAGAAATGAGCGGTCTCTAACCTTGGGTCATCGTACCGATCTGAGGGATATCGCCACTTCAAACGCTGTAATTCTGCCTGGAACTTTCTGCTTTTCTATTGTGTTTAATTTGGAGTGGCTGGATATTTCCAATGAAAGGTTTAATGATAGGTCATTTTGCTTGAGCCAAAACATTTCCTTAAAGACACGTTCTTTTCCTGCTGGTGAATTCTCCCATATTTATGTCTGTAGCTCCGCTCCGGGCTGAAACTAAATTTAGAATAAGTGACACTTTCTCGTTGAAGAGAATCAGAGCTTTTCAGCAACTTATCTCTGCAGCCGGAACTCTCTAATTGACAGAAGTCTTGTTTTCTCCAACACGTGTCTGATAACGCCGTCTGCTGCATCTGAAGGCTGTGATTAACCTAAATGTACGCGGCTGTGCGGTCAGCGGCTGTCCGTGGGTTTGTCACGCCGATATTTATATAACCGGTGGAATCGGGGCGTGTGTTCCCATCTTTCTCGTGAAGCCGGGTCCAAAACCGGCCAGATTTCCCCGTATCCCGCTCGGAGCGGCCGAGCTCTGAGCCTCCCGCGTCTCCCTCGGTACGGGTGGCAAAGTTCAGTACGCGCCAGGCACCGCTGTGTGGGTGCAGGTAGAAAACGCACCTCGAGAAGCTGATAAATACAATGAAAAATGGTATTTATGAGATTAGATGTCAAGGCAGCAGCTCGTCTGAAAGTAGAGATTTGCTGTCCCCTCTCTTATTGAAACCAGCGCTGATTTCAGGCTTCTCTGTTGAGAACCGTGGATGAATAAACATGGACAAAATCTGAAAATGTAAAGGCTGCTTCCTGCCTTTCTTCCAAATTTACACTGGCAACAGTATTGAATTAATTTCAAATTTACTCCATAGTTTACTTGCAGAAAATATTTTGCCCCTAATGTTTCCGGTGGGTGAAAATTAAGCTCATGTGGATTTTGTCTCATTGTTAATTGATTAATTACTCCATGTGTCCTGTTACCTGCCTGTGGTTGGCGATGGGATGGGCAGCTCAGTTTGGTGTGACCGCTGCAGCCCCCGCCCTGGGTTTGGGGTTCGTTTGCCTTTTCTGTTCAGCGTTTTGCAGCCTGTGGGTGCACAGGGTACCCCGGCCTTGCTCAGCCACTGCTTCGACTCCTTGTCTGAGGGACCCTGTGCAAAAAACACCGAACACAAAAGCGTCTGAAGCTCCATCTGTCGTCTCAGTGCAGAACTCGGGGTTGCAGAGCTGGACTCGGGTGCCTTTCGGAAATGGGGGTTCAGAGCGTGAAGCCACCTGCTGCAGTAAGGTGATGCGTAGGGACTGGAACCCTCTGGCCTTTTTTCCTGTTAAAATAAGGTTTTTTTTCAGCCAATTCTGTCTACGGCATAATGTTATGGTTGCATAGAAAGAGGAGCTTCAAGCGTAAGCCTTGGATTGATTGCCTGCTCAGTTCACAGCCGCTAGATTGATTGATGGACCCGTAATCCTTCCTTTTCATCCCATGTTTCCCAGCTAAACAAATTGAACTCTCTCAATCTCTCACTTTTAGGCATCTTCCCCGTTCTTCGGCTGGTTTCGAGACAAATAGATTCCCTGTCGGATGTTTAAGCAAGTTGTGAAGGATGCAGGCGCCGAGTGCTGTCTTGCTAACGAGGAGGTAAGATCAGCCTCCTTGCTCCTGTTTGCAGGTGACACAGCCAGGGGTGTCACCAGCTCTCGTTAGATGCTCGTCCATTCGCACCCTCACTCCCTTCCCCGTTCATGTCCGCAGTAACTGCTCTCTCCTTAAAAAAGCACAAAAAATAAAGGCTGCTTTTCTTTTTCTTAGCTGCACGTCATCGTACGAAGCTCAGTTAAAGCCATGGGTTTGTTTCGGTGGACGCAGCCTCCCGAGCAATCTGTGTTTTTCTGCATCGCTGATAACTCTGATCTTTATTTGGCCGCAAACTTCCCTGCCCTTTGCGGGTTTTGGCCGCAGCCGTTTTCCATCCGTCTGGGGAAAACGTGGCTCAGCCCGTTCCTGGGCCTCGCAGAACTTGCTGTCATTACATCCAGTTGCTCTAATGTGGGAATCATTTGTCAAGATCTTTGTTACTTTTCATTCACTTAATGTGGGCTTTTTTAATAGTCCGTTGCACTATTTTTTTTCGCACGCTGTCATGAAGTAATAAATCAAATGTCCTACGCAGCCCATCCACATTATGTCTGTGCTGCTGCCTTTTCAACAAAACATTGAATTTCACCAGGAGGGGATTACATTTAGATCCTTTAGTTCCGTATTGATTGCATCCAGCCAAATTTCATTATTTTCCCCGTGAACAACTCTGTAGCTGTGTGGAAAAAGCTGAATAGTTGCAAATACCACTTTTCCTCCAGCCTCCTGGAACTCCTCCAGGTGAAGAACAAATCACTTTTTAGGTCAGAGTGCCGAGAGATTTGTCCGGTTCCGGTTAGAGACCTTTGACCAAACGTTACTCTGTACAAATTTTTATTACCAACGCATGTTTGATGTCATCAGAGGACTGGAAGATGTCTTATCTCCTGCGCTATAAAAACATCAAACAGTTCTGTGCTCAATATTTTACTCCAGGTGGGCCCGTAGCATCACTCGCTTCCCTTCATTCCAACACCTCACAGTCTTGCCAGCCCTGGGATGGGTTTTTCACTGTTATGATTGCAAATTTATATTGATTTCCATCTAATATCTCTTCTCAGATTTTTGACAGGTAACTTCTTTAAACTAGATTTCCCTTCCACTCTCCAAAAAAAACGACAATAAAATACATACTAAAGTCTTTTCTGACCCTGGAAGGGAGATTTTTTAGCTTCCTGAAGAGACGGAACCCGCAGAACAGTTGGAGCTTCAGGCTTTACCAGGGCTTGGCCTCCTCCGCACAGTTAAAATAAATCTTGTTTTTAGCGGCGGGACATGGCCAACAGTGCCCATAAAATTTCAGGGAGCTTAGTTTTCAACCTCTGTGTTTTGGAGACTTCGACCTGGAGTGTAAATATCTTTATTAACATTCGGAATACAGAGCAACCGCATCTTTCTCTTCTGCTCGGGAGCAGCTTTGGGAACGTGTGGTTTTTTTGTGAAATGGCATTTAACCGCTACTTTTTTTTTTGCAGCAGACTTCTCCAAAGCCTGCGGAAGAGACGTCGCATCTTCAAGCAAATTCTGGCAGCTGGAGTTTCCCGATAACAGGTGAAGCTACCGACACAGTTGTGCGTTGGTTGTAAAATTCTAGAGTTTTCTGACTGACGTGCGCACGTTTGGGCTTGAGCTGATAAACTCACAAATCTTTGGGGGGTTTCGTTTGTTTTCCAGATAAAATTATTTGACCACCATGAGTTGGAGTTTTCTGACCCGTCTGTTAGAGGAGATCCACAATCACTCAACCTTTGTTGGCAAAATCTGGCTGACGGTGTTGATTGTGTTTCGGATCGTCCTGACTGCCGTGGGAGGAGAATCCATTTATTACGACGAACAAAGCAAGTTTGTGTGCAACACGGAGCAGCCCGGCTGCGAGAACGTCTGTTACGATGCTTTCGCTCCCCTTTCGCACGTCAGGTTTTGGGTGTTTCAGATCATCCTGGTTGCCACTCCGTCCGTCATGTATTTGGGCTACGCAATTCATAAAATCGCCCGGATGGTGGAACACAGCGAAGCCGACAGAAGAATCCGAAGCAAAAGCTTTTCCATGCGCTGGAAACAACACCGCGGCTTGGAGGAGACTGAGGAGGACCACGAGGAGGACCCCATGATGTACCCCGAAATAGAGCTGGAGAGCGAGCGGGAGAACAAAGAGCAGCAGCCCCCAGCCAAAGCCAAACACGACGGCAGGCGGCGGATCCGCGAGGACGGACTCATGAAAATATACGTCCTGCAGCTCCTGGCAAGGACTACGTTTGAAATCGGCTTTCTGGTGGGTCAGTATCTGTTGTACGGCTTTGAGGTCAGCCCCGTATTCGTGTGCAGCAGGAGGCCGTGCCCGCACAAAATCGATTGTTTCATTTCCAGGCCGACCGAAAAGACCATTTTCCTGCTGATAATGTACGGGGTGAGCTGTATGTGTTTACTTCTGAATGTGTGGGAGATGCTCCATTTGGGGTTCGGCACAATCCGGGACACGTTGAACAACAAGAGGAAAGAGCTGGAAGACTCGGGTACCTACAACTACCCTTTCACTTGGAACACGCCGTCCGCTCCTCCCGGCTACAACATCGCGGTGAAACCGGAACAAATGCAATACACCGAATTATCCAACGCCAAAATGGCCTACAAACAGAACAAAGCCAACATCGCTCAGGAACAGCAGTACGGCAGCAACGAAGAAAACATCCCCACCGACCTGGAAAACCTGCAGAGGGAAATCAAAGTGGCTCAGGAGCGCCTGGACCTGGCGATCCAGGCGTACAACAACCAAAACAACCCCGCCGCTGCCAGAGAGAAGAAATCCAAAGCGGGTTCCAACAAAAGCAGCGCCAGCAGCAAGTCCGGGGACGGCAAGAACTCTGTCTGGATTTAACGTTGGCTGAGTTGAGATGTTGTGGTTTTTATTCTCCTAGTTTATCGTAACCAGCAACCCCTTGAATAATGGCTTCCATTCAGTAAATATTTGACTCTGCTTATTTTCAGGGATACCGTTGGCTAGTGATTCGACCTCTCAGAAAAGGGTTTATACGCGTATTCTGGGATTAGAGAACTTGATTCTTCTGCCTTCCAAGTCAGGAGACAAATAGGTATATTTAAATCATTCTCATTGAACGGTTTATGCTGTATGTACAGTATTATAGTACATTTATTATGCACAATTTTTTTGTATTTGTACACTGGATCTCTGACGTTACACTTTTTTATATTCAGGAGGAGAAAGCAATGGGTAGCTGGTAGCGTTTTGCTAGTTTTATTACCGTGCTCCGCAGTTCCGTCCTTGTTCTCCCTCGTTTTAAACGTCCAACTTTCGATGCTGCGTTTCCAAAGTGCCTTGAACACACAGACAGCACAGAGGAGCCTCCGGTCGCTGAAAAGCGTTGGAAACCATCTGTGAGTGGTGCTCTCGACTCTGTCTTTTACAAAAATGACGTGCTCCTTATGTGTCGTACTATAGCTAATCGGTATTGCAGGGTTGTTTTTTTTCCCCTGTATGGAAAATTATTTCCAGGAAAAACGTACATTTGTGAGATGATTTGTGTTCAGAGAGCCAGCGTAACGCGGGGAGGGCTCGGACCTCCCTGCAAGCTTTATGCAACAAGAGGGAAGAGAGACTTCAAACTCTTGTAAAACATCCAAAAACCAAAAGTAAATCGAAACTACCGGCTTCAGTAATTCCACAGGTTTATGCGATATCTGTTTTTTTGAGGCCTGTTGTTACATAAGGCCCCGCTCCCCAAGGGCACGACGTCGTTCCCGTACCTTTTGGAGAAGATTTCTGTCTTTTCCAAAATAATCTGCTGCGATGGAGTCACGGTGAGTTTGTTCCACTGGAGGAAGAACCTTCCTCCCCCCAGCCAGGACACACGAGCTGTCTGGAAGAGTTTTCGCAAAGCCCTCGCCGAATATCACTGAAATCGCCTTATTCCAGACCCCTCTTCCTTCCATTATGTCCGAGGAATTTCCTTCAGACAGAGCAATATGTATAATTTAGATTTCTGCTTGAGAGACCGGTCCGATTTGGCATTCTGTGGTTTTGGCATTAAACTTGAATTTATAATTAGCAACAGGAGAACGCGGTATTTACTGCCTTTGGCGGCGTCTTCTTGGCAGGGATGCGCATTAATGTTCGAGAGATGCTGAGAACTGGGTATGTTTTGCTACTATTTATAATCTATTCAGGACCTCGCTCCGCTCTCTTTATTTTTTGTTAGGTTTTCATGCATTTTAATCTATTTTGGAGGGCCTGTTTGAAGCGGGACTGTTCATTTTCGAGGCTACCTCAGTCCTTGGTGCCCTCGCCCTACTTGTTCCTAAGCCCAGGCTTGACCTTAAATTTAAACCACGGGGATGCAAGCACACGCTTGCAGTTATCCTCTACCCGAGCGCTTGCTGAAAATAGGGATTTTGTTGAATTGTTCGCAGTGTGTTTTCCCTTTGGGACCCCAGGCGTGGATCCCGACTCTGGTTTAGAGACACAAACCTGCCCAGAGCCCTTTTGAGCCCCAGCTTCTCCGCTTTATCTGCAGCTTGCAAACCAACTTTCTGGGTTTTGTTCAGCAGGAACTCGTGGCTGCCGCTCGGGAGAGGAGCGACCTCTTTGTTTTACGCAGAAAAGTTTCAGGGCGCCGTCTGTAAGGTCAGTTTAAGTAGCAGATTGTGTAAATAGTGATTTTTTTTAAAAGCTGGAGGGCAGGGACAGGTAACTAGTGAGATGGGGAGGGAGTAGATTAACAGCGCTGCTCTAATTAAACAGCGATCAGAAGAGAAAGGCAGGTGGGCAGAGAGGCTTTGCCGGCAGAAAGCTGGGGGTGTGATGGAGAAATGGGTGGAAAACGTGTCTGGAAGCGCCAGGGAAGGACGTCGGGAGCCGCGGGATCCGGAGCGTGGCTGCGGTCGCTCCGCGTCCCCATCGGTCGCGGTTTCGACCCTTCGTGGTGCTTTGGGACGGCAAGAAGTGAAAATCCCGTCCCCTCGCTGCTCTCCGGGCAAACCGCAGCGATTTCGTATGAATGGCTTCAAATAAACCCAGTTCATTTGCATTAGCCCTTTCCCAATTAACAATCTCACCCATCACCCGCTTAAGTTACCATCTCAGGTCAGTCCTGTCAGCTTTTGTCCACAAAAAAATAAAAATCCTCCCATTCGTGAGCAGAATGTGTAGAATATTCCGATCCCAGCGCTGAAATCATTCCGAAAATACAAAGTAATGGAGCTGTTTCTATTACTACTTGTTACTTTTCATTTTAATTGTGTATAAAGTGCACACTTTCTTCGAAACTGAGTGGTTTGTTATTAGTAGACAATGTCTGTTAAAGCTCTAAATGTTCCTGTCTGTGTTTTCAGTTTCAAAGCATCAGGCTTGATTTTTCCTTTTGAAGAAACGATCCGTGCATTACTTTCAAATGCTCTCTCGCTTTGGCTTCATGCAGGCCAGTCTGGAATAAACCTTCAGAAGGGACTTTTGGGCAAAAAATACTGACCGGAACTCGGGTTTGTGTTGTCATTCTCTGGTTTTGGAAGAAAAACCCTATTAAATCCAGTGGATTACTCCAGTCTGAGTGAGACTGCTTCTTTTTTTCCAGCAGTAGAATCCGTGAGTGAGCAGAGAGGGGCATTGGAACGATGCGTGCTGCGGTCACAACTTGGAATTTTTATATATTTGACCTTGTTTAGTGTAATAAAGAATCTATCAGCGCCGGCTGTGCCTTTCTGCGTGCGAATTGCTCTTCGGTGACAAGAACAATTGCTTCAAAAACAAAGAAGAAAACTCTCAACTTGGGAAGTCAGACCTTGAGAGGGAAAAGAGGGAAATCTGCATTTCTGCATGTGAATGAGCGCGTCGATATTGCCCAGTGACCCGTGCGCCTGAGCTGCCCGCGTTTAGCCGCGATTTTCCGCGGAGCACACGGGCGCTGCCTGCGCAAACCACCGCTCAATGCCCGTCTGTTCGGTGACACATAAAGTGGCTTTTGTCAGCGTCCCCGCCTGTCCCCGCGCTGCAGATTCGGCCTCAGGATCGCGGCGGAGGGGCAGCGAGCGGTTTGCTGCGTTGTCTCGCTGCCGGAAAGCCGGGAGCGAGATGGGTTTGGTGCTGCCGGCTCAGAATAAAAAGCTGTTTGTTCTGAGTTATAGAAAAAACGCTGTGGAGAGGACGGTGCTGTTCCCCGGTGTCCTGGGCCCCGGCGGTGGCTGGAATCGATGTCGGTGGCCATGGCAGGACCCGGTGGTGATAATTCTGGGTGTTTTCCAGCTGTCAGGTACCCGAGCGTCCATCCCAACGTCTCTGCAGATGGGGAAGCATGGATGGGGTCACGGGCTCTGTGCCAAGGTAGGGAAGCACCGGCTGAGCCCGCGGTGAGGGACCAAGTGCCGGGACAACCGGGGGCTACAGCGGGATGGGGCACCTGCTGTCCCCTCTGCTCCCGCTGTCCCCTCCGCTCCCCTGTCCCCACCAGCACCCCAGGACACTGAACCTCGCGTCGTGTTGTAGAAGCCGTCGTGTGGTGGCTGCGTTGGGTCTGGTGCTCAGGAACAGCCCGGGAGTTGCGGTCCCTGAGGTCACAGCTGGGATTGTCACCCCAGATGTGGTTCTGTCACCCCAGATGTGGTTCCATCACCCCAGATGTGGTTCCGAAACGGCGAAATCAACTCAACAGCAGAGTCAATTCTACTGTTAAGCTCATTCTTTTATTGACAGCGCTGGGGGGCTCTGGGGATCATCCACCATAAGTTCTCCAGCGACTGGATGCTCTTGCATTGCTTATATCCATGCAATTATTGCACATTCATTACAATTTTTGGCAACTTTAAGCACACAATACACCTGTACCAAGAAGTTATTACATAAACATCAGACAGAGAGTTATTTCATGGTCTTTGCTGCCATCTCACGTCCTTTGACCGGTACCACAGGCTCTTTCGGGGGTTTCTGGGGGTCTCTCAGGTGTGTGCTCACTGACCACGTTGGCAGCTCTTCGCACAAGTGCAATTAGTGCTCACTTACATAAGTATTTGATTAATTTCTTACTTAAAACGCACCTATTAATTTCTAGTTACACATAAGCCAAGTAGTCTGCTTCTAAACAATATATCACTTCATCACTTTCCCCGGGGCCCGGGACAGCGCCCAAAGTGTCCCCGAGCTCCTCCTGCTCCTGATTGGGCCTGGAGCGCTGACACACCTGCTGTTTGGCTTGAAGAGGCCGCAATTAAAAGGCAAAATCCTGAAATACTCGTTACGTGGGTGTGGAAAAAGCCGCCACCGCCACGAACCGCCCCCGGGGTGCGAGGGCCGGAGTGGGTCCACTCAAGGCGCCCTCACCCACTCACCCTCTGCCCGGCTTCACGCGCAGCGCAGTGTCCCGCGCGCCTATTGGCTGGTAGGAAGTGAGGTCCCTCTCCCAGCCAATCGGCGCTGCGCTCATTGGGGTCGGTCCGCCCTCTCGGGCAGGAAGCGGGTGGAGCCGCGGACACCGCGGCCTCAGCGGGGGTCGGGAGACGGAAGGACGGGCCGCAAGTCTCCGCCGCGGCGGGCGGCTCCGCACGGCTGCTCTGGTGTGAGAGCGCTCCGCCCCCAGAGCCCCGCCCCAGGATGCCCCAAAAGGCCGACGGGAACTGTAGTCCCGGTCCCGGCGCCGCCCGGCCCACGCATGGCCGGGCAGACTACCGCTCCCGGCAGGACCCGCGGCCCGGCGCCCAATCGCAGCGCGCCTTGTTGCGGGGGTGCGGCAGGCGCCGAGGCCCCGTTTCAAGATGGCGGACGACAGTGAGACAGCAGCGAGGCGGCCACGGGCGAGGCCTCCGCGGCCGTCGGCGGAGGAGAACGACCACGAGCACTGCAGCGACTGCGAGAACGAGGCGGAGCACGGCTCCAACCGGGGGTGAGCGTCGGCCAAGCCGCCCGGCGCCGCGGTGGCCGGGCCCATTGAGGAGGGCAGTGGCCGGGAAGTGAGCGGCGCCCCGCCCCGCGGGCCCGCTGATTGGCCGAGAAACGGCATCCCGCGCTGCGATTGGTCGAGCTGCCCGTCAGTCTGGCGGGAGGGCGGGCCCGCTGGCTCCATTCACGCCAGTTGTGGGAGCGTGTCCCGGGGCGGGATCGGGCCCGTCGTGCGCGGTTCCGCGGGGCAGCCGGAGAGGGGCCGTCAGTGCCTTTTTCTGTCAGAAATGAGCCCAGTTGGCAGCTCCACCTGCCCTTGCGTTAGGGCGGGTCTCCCCACGTTCCCCTGAGCCTCCAGCACAAGCCTTGTCCCCATCCTAGCATCGGTGGCACCGGGGGGTGACACGTTGAGCGCCTTGTCCTGCTCCCCGGAGCCTGTGGCCTCCCGTGGCTGTTCCGGCGGCCTGGAAGGAGCCCAGGATTCTGCAAACCCAGCCCATCGTTATCCCAATGGACAACCTCCGGTGTTGATCCAGGCTGGGGATGCAGGGATGGAGAGCAGCCCTGCGGAGAAGGACTTGGGGAGACTGGGGGATGAGAGATTGGCCATGACCATGTGCTCACAGCCCAGCAGTTCAATCATCCCCTGGGCTGCATCCCCAGCCCTGTGGGCAGCAGGTTTGGGGGGGATTCTGCCCCTCTGCCCCGCTCTGGTGAGCCCCCCCTGCAGTGCTGGTCCAGCTCTGGGTCCTCAGCACAGGACACACATGGAGCTGCTGGAGAGGGGCAGAGGAGCCCCAGAAATGATGCGAGGCTGGAACAGCTCTGCTGTGGGACAGGCTGAGAGAGCTGGGGTGTTCAGAAGAGAAGAGAAGCTCCGGGGACACCTTAGTGCGGCCTTTCTG
>VWYH01001040.1:164367-190893 GCA_013399365.1 Pampusana beccarii | reverse complement strand
CTGGCTGGCTGAATGGTCCTTCATATGCCTCCTGCATATGAGATAGAATATGGCAAGTTTTTAATAATCAGTGATTCGTTTTGTAACTTTGTCAAATAGTAAGTAGTTTAAAATTAAAGTTTTAGTGAGTATGGTTCTCTTAATGGTTTTAATAATCTCGTTTTGCACATATATCAATATAACCTGCAAAACAGACCCTTGAAATAGTCACAGTATATAGAAGGTACTTGAGAAATAATTGAGAAAGACATATTCTTCAGTCTTCAAAGATGTTTGTCCTTTTTCCAGATTACAGTTGTATGTAAATGGAACCTCTGATCTATCTATGCACAATATTTTTATTCAAGGGGCTGTTTGAATAAAATATTGGTTTGTGACCCCTTTTGCTTTACCCTGTTTTTTTCTGTTTCCCTGCTTTCTCTTTCTGATGGATAGTGAAAAGCACGAAGGGCAAGTATATTCTTGTTGCTCAATTTCCTTCTGTTTACTGCGGTTGATATTTTTCACTTATATTTCTATTCCTACTGGATATTCTCCTCTGTACTCCCCATCTCAGGATATTTCCCGTGATCATTGGGTACCATAGCAATAGAAAAAAAAGAAAAAAGCAAAAAAAAAGCTGTGAAGTATTTTTCTGTGTTTGTGCACATTTCAATATGTCGTTAATCTCTAATCCTTCTTTGTCTGGTCCTGTTAGTGTTCAGTGACACCAGCTACTAAAGCCATTATTTTCAGTAGCATTTAAAATGAAGCCTATATGGATGAGTTTTTAAACTTTGTTGCAGAAAATACTAGAAGCGTTTTCCTTCATGTTCTAACTCAGTATCCCAAACATTTATTTGCATCAGATTGTAATTCTAATGAAAACATCACACGTTTTCATGTCATCATGCTAATGAAATGTATTCTCTAAGTTGTTAGATACATTATTGTTGTCAGGTGTGTGTTGTATATAACGATCAAGTAATTTGTTCCTATACTGTGAAATATTGAGAAATGTATATAAGTAGGAAATTGGCTCAAAATAAATATTTCTTTCTGAATTTATGGATGAATGCAAAAGTTAGTCAAATATTTTGAGAAGAAAAATGATGACAAAAGTCCTGTTTATTTACCTGGTGTTTACTCTTCATCTTTGTAGATTCAGAAACACTGAAGCCTGAACATTTTGATGAAACTGGCTATACGTTTATAGCACCAAGGTTGGTTAATTTCCCAGTAATAAATATTATTTCAGCTGTAAATAGGCACTTGAACAGATTAATAACTTTTACCAAATACAGACTTGACCAATAAAGTTAATTTTGGTAAAAAAATATTAAGTGAAAGAGCAGTTATTAAATTCGTGTTTTACAAGATCAATCTTTAGGCTCTGATTCTGTTTAATATTAACAAAGAGAGCTGTAAAATCTGTCATATCATCATTTATTGATGTGTTTAATGGAAATCATCTATATTTCTGTTCTTTTCTTGTGGCTGTGACTTTTAAGATTTTACAGCTTTGTACCTTAGCTTCTCATTTGTAAAATAGGTACCATAATACTTACCTTAAGATGTTTTCCAAATCCAAATAAAGTGTTTCAAAGCTCTCTGTCAATTAAGGATGAATTCATTTTTGATTCATTGGAAAAAAAAATATATATTGAGTCATTGAAAACTGATCATGTAAGTTCATTAGTTCCCTGTTTTTTCATGTGAAATTGTGTAGTCCTTGTTGCCCTTGTAAATACATGTTTTCAAGGGAAACAAGGTATCATAAATAGTTCTTAAAAATTAAGTTATTTTAAACAATAGTTATGATAAATAAAGGAAATTCTGTACCATCAAGATCAGTTAAGAATTGTTGCATTTCTTATTTATCATGTAAATTTCTGTATCCTTTTAAATGTATACTGGTTTAGATAGATTCATATGTAAAACATAGTCTTCTATCTTCAAACGTATTCTCAGCGTAACTGTTTATTTTTTTTTCTGAAGGACTGAAGTTACTGATAATCAGTTGTACCAATTAGCAGATTCCAGCAAGTCCCTAGTTGTTAGGCTGGTCTACATGATCAAAGCCTGCTTGATCTGGAGCTCTGTTTAAATGTGAATGTTGATATAGTAAGGCAAATTCTGCCTGTAGTCTTTCAGAATCACAGTAAAGTAAAGGGTAATAAGACAGTTTATTCATATGAAATACTTGAAAGACTTCTTTTGGTCATACAAAATTAATTTAGTATGAAAAGCTCATTCAAAAAGAGACCTCCCTGCTTTACTGTTTAATACTCTACATTTTAATTAAAGTTGTTTAATGCCACTCACAATCTAACATTTGCCTTCAAAATGCTCAGTGACTTTTATTGTAATTGCTTGCGTTCAGTGAATTGCCCAATGATGTATTGCTTCATTTTATTACATTATGTAAAGGACAGTAGTTTACTGTTTAACTGTTTTACATATGTCAAAACAAAGAGTGTTTATATGCTTATGTGGTGTGTACCCTATTAAAATTGCCTTTAAGTCTTCTCAGAGGATAGGAACTCATCCCATAAATCCGGCCTTAGTTGAGCATGAAGTGACTAGGTTTTAAACAGCAGTCCATGTACTTTCCTGTACAGTTTAACCCAGGAGCAGTCTAAATTCACTGGGCATTTCATTTCGTTGTTTAGTTTCCACAATCTATGATCTCCTTATTTCATGGCCTACACTAGTTCTGAGTGCTTTTTCTGGGAATCTCTGCCTTATCTCATACATGGAGTTTTCTTATAATTCAGATTTAGGCAGACACTTGAACTCTTTATTTCCTGTAGATGCCAAAAATATTCAGTATGGTCAACATCCAATATTGACCAAGGTAGCCAACTGGTGTAGCAGTGCCAGCCACATCATTGCAGTTGCACAAACCTTCTTGGCCCTTAAAATTGCTGAGATATATTTATCTGCTTTACTAGCAAAGGAAACAAATCTGGCAAGGCTGATGTTTTGTTGTTTTTCAGAGAATACTGTAGCGAAGTAAAAAAATCAGAAAACAACACGGAATTTCTATTAAATTTCAATGAATTTATTGACAGAAATACTCCAAGCAGTCCATCATGTAAGTATTCTTCTCAGTTCACTGAAATTTTGGCTTAGGAAAATACTCATGAGAATTAGTCAGAATGACAGCTTTCATGCCCAAATCATGTGGGTTAGGTTTGTATCTTCACTGATTTCTTTTAGTAGAAATACATATAGTGTTGGGATTTTCTGCTCAAGGTAGAGATCGTAAAATTAGTTTGCGGTTTTCTGGGTTTACTTACGGCAGTTTACAGAGCATTATGCATCCAGTGATTTCCATGTTTCCTCTCAGCGTTCTCTACTAGCAGCATATAACTACTAGTCTGCTTTCTTGTCAGCTTGTATAACCAAAATAAGTAAAGGACTGAGAACCAAAATAACCAATAACCAGAATAAAATATGAGGAAGTTCTATTACTGGTTCACAAATTGCTTAAAGAGATCTCGCTCGGGCTTGAGTTGTTTAAGAACACAGATCCATATACTGCTGCAGTGTTGAGCACAGGGCTTTGCAAAGGTACTCACATATTTAAATTGGGCCTTAAGCTCTGTTAAGAATAAATGAGAAGTTACGCTTTTGACTGAACTGTCAGTAATGCAATAAAGTCCTGTTCTCATGAAAAATTCAACATTTGGATCTGTTGGTTTATGCGTACAAGTATGTTTAGCTTTACTAATAATTCATAATAAAAATTCAAATAAACTTTTTTTTTTTGTCTTCCATTCTTCAAGTCTTTTTACCATGTTGCTGTCAGGGATCATTGGTCAGTTCAACAAGAATCTCAGTGCTAGAGATTCTGAGGGAATAGTAACAGAGGGAATGTGCACTTAGCTTCTCACAAAAGGTTATTTTTGTGTGCATGTGTGGGTGTTTGTTGTTTTTCATAGGGCGATCTTATTCATACACGCAGTGCTGACTAACTGAAATTTCACTTGAGTCACTTGACTCAATCTTGGAAGTGAAAGCATTCATCTCAAATGATTAAACCAGTTAATAAATGAAAATTCGATTTTAATATTCACTAGTTACACAAGCTAATACTGAGGACACATTTAGTGATATTGTATACACTAGGGCTTAGTAAGTAATTGTGCCAAAATGTTATCAAATTGTTGCTGTATTTCATTTTGGAATCCACAAGAAAATTCACTTTTTCCTTCTTTTTTTCTTATAATTAAATTACTTTTAGAATAGCCTCCTGAATAAGTAAACAGTATTGACTAAATGAAACAGCTATGGAAATTATGTCAGCTAAAAATGCTTTTCAAGAGGAAAAAAATGGTAAAACTATTTAAAAACTAGTAAAAAAGCTCAACATGAGCCAGCAATGTGCACTTGCAGCCCAGAAAGGCAACAGTCTCCTGGGCTGCATCAAAAGGAGCACATCCAGGGAGGTGATTCTGCCCCTCAGTCCTGCTCTGGTGTCATGGCTTTCTATGGAGCAAAACCAAAGAGAAATTGGTGGGTCCTATTTTTATTTTTCCCCATAAGGAGTTTTCAGTCTCCTCAGCAAGACTGAGCAGCTGGGGTTTGGCAGATTCAGAGCTGCAGGTTCTGGTCACAGAACAATTGATTTATCAGCACTGATTTACTGTGTGACATTGAAGACCAAGAGCCAGATTTTCCCGTTACAGTATTCAGCTCCAATTTAGCCCTGTTTTATTTTCCATAGTGGTGAAATCTCTTTTAAAGTGTGTGCTTACTTCTGCTGAGCATTCCTAGAATTTTCACTTACCAAGAGGTACTGAAAAAGGTGTTTCAGAAGTACTGAATTCAAAGCATCCTTTCTAAGATATTTAAGAATGGCATATCCATCTAAGCTACTAATTCAAACTTAATTTATTTTCCTGTACCCATTTTCAGATGGCAAATAGGTTTTTTGAGAGGCTGGGTCCTAACTGATATAAATACATTTATATTGTAGTTGAATTGCCTCCATTTTTATAGCATGTACATATCACTAAGGATTGTGTTGTTCCATTGCATCACCTGAAATAAAAAGTGTTTGAATGAAAACATGCTTTAAAAATAGCTTAATTTCCAAGTTTAATACAGATGCGTTGCAAAGCTGAGACCTGTACACTTATCACCTTGCTTTTTCCTATGACACAAAGATAGTTTTTTTAGGATACAATGAAGGACAAGTTTAAATTAAGTCAACAGTGTCAAAGTAATCTCTTGAACAGGAAGTACTTGATGTAATCAGAAGTTAGTATGACTAATAAAAATAGCTCAATTTTTGTGGTTGTAGTATCTTGACAACTCAGAATTTAATTTTAGCTACTTAATGAAACTCCATGTCATATAGTTTCAGATAAAAGTCTTAACTCTTTTGATAGGTAATACTGATATGGTCATTAGAATTTTGCTGGATGCAGGATTTACAAATGAACTTGCTAAAAATTATTGGAGTAAACTCTCTCTGTAAGTATCCTTTTTCTTGACTGTGATTTTTCTTATGCATTTCAAAGTTTGTTAATAAAATAGCATACATGTGTTTACATATGGTTATGTTAATATTTACACAGTGTAGACGTTTAATTCACAGTTATAGATTTATATGGCAAGCCCTGACACAGGAAATTGTGAGAATTTCAGTCCATTTCATTTGAAATCTTATTTTTGTTTACAGAGGTGGAGTTGTTGCACAATTTGTCGTTACAGATGGTGGAATAACCAGAGTGTTCCCAAAAAGGTAATAATTATTACGAAATAATATAATATGATAATTTTGAAACCTGAAAGGATGGAATGTTAAATAATGGATTTATTGAAGGAAAAACAGCTTCTCCTACAGTCTAGCTTGTACTAATAACTATGAAATTAATAGAATGCCTTGTTTTTCTTTGATTTTACCTGTGTCACTGTGTGAAACTGCTCTGTAACATTATTTCCACAGCAGGTCCGTGTAATCCAAGTTTCTAATCAGCGTAGAGTTGTGGTAAAAGCTGTGCCCTTGTAGTAGTGGGGCCATGCTAATCCCTAATTACTCCTAAGCACTCATTTGTTTGGCAGGCTGCAAACACCTTAAAGCAGTAGGTCGTATTTTTTTTTTTTTAGACTAATAAGAGCAGACCAAATGGTCCAGAGACTTCAAGAGAGAAAAATAGATCGTTACCAGGGGACAAAAACGAAATGTGAAAGTGGTCCTATAATAAACTAGACAGCCCCACTAGTGACTGGGAACATTGAGGGCCCCAGTACAGATATACTGGTAAATGGCAAATGTATCTATTTTCTTAGGTTATTCTGTGTTTCTGCAAAAAGGGAAAATGGCAACAAATTTTACTCCCCAAACCAGTTTCTGTTTTGATGTTATCAATGATATAAAATCTTTAGGGATGATTTCTCAAGAGATAGCATGTGCTATGAAGGTTTGTCTATATTTTGTTGTAAGTAGTGTTGCAGTTATCTCAGTGTATCTAAAAACGATGAGTTAGGATCCAGAACTAAAAATGATGGTACAAAATCCATGTTGTTCCAAGAAAATAATTTTCCTTTTTTTTTTTTTTTAAGTAATTACACCTGGCGATTATCCAGTGAAAGCTGACGAAGTCTGAGGACTGTATGAATAAATTTCACCTTATTTCCAACTGTGAAACATAAAAAAAGCATTGCAGCACAGCTTTAATGAGATGCTAACTATCTCTTTTTGATCACTATGTTTTGTGATTAGGGCAGGAGAAGATTGGTTGGAAAATGCTGAAACTTATGAAGTCAGTTTCTATAAACGGAGTTTAGATAATGACAACTATATTTTCACAGCTCCCTACTACAACAGTAAGTCCTCATTGTTTTGAAATGTCACAGCTAGCTAGTCCAATATTAGTATATTTGTGGAAGTTTCCCATACCGATTGAGGCCACTGACAAAGGATGTAAGTGGGACACTGCATTAGAAAAAACAAATCTTGAGACATCTTCTATTATTAAGGAAAAGGTAGCTAGGAGGGCACTGAACGGGACATAATTTGTATCAACTCTGGTGGCCCTGTGTGCCAGAATTAACAAAGCTGAAAACATGCAGAGTGGTGGTATTCATTTATGTGACTGGAGTATTAGGTTACAAAGATGCTTTGACAGATTTATTTTAAAAAGAAGTGAAAGAAAATTTCACTCAGGGACAATAACGCTACCTGAAAAAGCTCTATTTGAACCAACTTCTTCCTCAGCACCAAACCTAATTCAGGGGAGCACATACAGGGGTCCAGAGGCCACAGCTCTGTCCCATGTGCCACTGCTCAATTTAAACTTCGCTTTCAAATTCTATTTCAAATTGTTGTTATTTCCCAAAACCAGTTTATCTGAAATACTGGGATATTTTAAACCAATATATGCACAATAGTAAGTGTTCATGACTGATGTGAGCAGCATTAACCTTGCCAAGCCCATCTAAAAGCAGATGATACCACAAATGACACACTCCTTTCTTAAACATATGGGATCTTTTATTGCTGTTATTTCATACTTATTTATTGCATCTTTTCTCAATAAAATATTAACAAGGTAATTATCTAAATTCCCTGTAGTCTTTGTTGTTTCTTAAAGAGCTCCAGGGAATGTACTTTTAACTTGCATTTTCATACTAAGCAGTGTTGAAAACAGGCTGAAGTCCATCAGAGAAGTAATTGCTGGCTAGTGAGTGGTGTCAGTATATCCTGCATTGAAAAATACACAGACGACAGCAGGATAAAATCTTTGGCTCTGAGCCTGCCTTTAACAGAGCTGCTCACGTATGTAAAGCGATTCATGGCTCTGTTTGCAGGGAAAAAAAAAAAAAGCTACAGTAATTTTATGAAGCAGGGAAAGAAACTGTGTACAAAAAGTGAATGACAAAAAGTAAACCAAAATATTCCTCTTAGTCATCCAGATGTTGGTGGTCGGAGCTATTACAGGTGACCAATGCATGGTGTACAGCTGCGTCAGTGCTTCTGAATAAGGATTTTTTTGCATCATTCTGGGTATTTGAATAATCATTAATTACAGATATATATACAGATAATAATTAATTTTGGAGAAAGAGACTTTCATAACGCCTTAACTTTTTTTTTTTGTCCTTTATACTCTCAGAAAGTGGTGCCAATAGCTATGAAACAGGTATTATGGTAAGCAAGGCTGTGGAAATAACAATTAATGGGAAGCTTCTGAAACCAGCAGGTAAGAGAGAGCGGTGCTGGAACTCTAAATACATTAGTTATTTGGTTGTTGCTCTACAGTGAATTAGAAATGTAATTGACATTTTAAAGGAACTTCACTTTATATAACTCTTTTCTCTAAGACTGTTTCAATCTTCCTAGTGGAAATCAAGCCAAGGGTCTGGTTGTATTTGAGTAAGAGTGCTTAATTTATTAGTCTCATGAAGTATGTTGGTGGTCAGGCAACTGAGAAAACTCATATTTTATCCTTTTCCAGTTTAATAATTTAGATGTTATTATAATTTCCCCCCTTTTTCGGAATTCTACAGTTACCTTTTTTTTAAAAAAAATATTAAAAAAGACTTTCATGTATTTCTTATTAGTTGTTGGAATAAAAATTGATGCAACCAGCTGGATGGAAAATTTCACAAAAACCACAATCAAGAGCCTGGTAAGCAATTGACCAAGTCTTTTTTGAACTTTATTTGCATTTCTCAAAGCTTCAGATGCAAATAGGTCTAATAGCTCTTTGTGCCAGAGTCACACTGACACGTAGTTGCCAAGTAGTTGTGGTATTTAAATCATCGAAATGCACAAAATAAATCTATGTTGAAATACGCTGTATTTTGTACGTGTCTTGCTTTCATAATTATACAACATAGATAAAGACAAAGAAAAATGACATGTTCTAACCAGTAGGCTCCCTACTAAGATTATGCTGTAGCAGTGAATAAAATCTGCAGAGGACTCGGTGAATCTATTTTTATTTAATAAGGAGGATGGGTAAGCAGTGAACAGTAGGGGTTTGTATTGCAACCAACATCACAGCATTTTACCAGAACTTAATGAAATAGGTGCTTAACCCTTTCATTCCTTACATCTAAAGCTTATGCATAAATGGGAAGGAGGAAAGGCTAAATAGAAGGAAAAATTAAGGAATTAGTAGTACATTGGGAAAGAGGAGGCACAAAATGAATACAATTATGGAACAATTGGATGAGCAACTTTGCTTGTTTGGTTGGATGTTAAGGGACTTGATAACAGCATCTGGCTGACGGAGGTATTACATTTGTAGTTTGATGAGTAGGCAAACGCACTGCCTAATGTCAGAACAAGTAAGCACAACAATATGTAACTGAAAAGGAGGAAGAAAGAGGAATATCTGAGAATTCATTTGAGTTGAATGATTGCACTATTATCCAGTAGTTGTTTTGCTCAGGACGTAAAGCAAGTTCACAGTTGTATGTGTATGTATACACATATTGGAAGAACAAGAGAAAAATGTATTAGTAATCAAAGCCATAAAAACTAACAGGAGATGGTGAACTTCGTTTATCACATGGGATTCCCGTGCTTTGAGACTGGTGAAGCTTTTCGTGACCGAAAAAGATACTTGGCAGCATGGTTTCCGTGTTTTCTTTCCGCACCTCAAACACCTGGAAACACAAATGTTCATTCTCTGTTACTTCATACAACACTGACATCCTGACAAGACCTCCAAACTATTTATCTGTAACATATTGAGTATATCTTAAGAGGGGAGATGTATCAGAGACTTTGTGTAAAACAGTAGAGCTTGTGCTGTTGATAATTACTGAATACAGGTTGTTCACAGAGATTTTTCTGATAACCAGCACACAATCAAATTTAATTTCAATTAATATACAGATATTGAAAATCAAATAACTTGTTCTTGGTTTGATTGATTAACATTACTGTGAAATACAGTTTCTTTTGAAACATTTTTATGAATATTACTGTACTTCTGTTTTTTAGTGCAACAGTGAGATCTGTGGTTGTGAGAGAAACAGTATGGTAAGAATATGTTCAGTTTATTAACATTTGTCAGATTATGAAAATTCATTATTTCTCTCTAGATTTATCTAGGATAACTATTCTATTATTATCATTAGTTTTATATAAAACAGGACTTCTTCACTTCTGTTTGAGAAAGAGATGAAGATGAGAAGGGAGGTGGTGAAAGAGGGTATAAAAGTCAGGTGAAGTTGCTGCAAGAATGATTGCAATGAGGTTATGAGAACCAGAGGGAAGAAAAAAACAGATTAAGAGCAAAAATGGCAGAAAAATGTAATGGTAACTTTCAGAAAAAGAGGTGAATGCTAAAGAAAGGGAATAATTGAAACAAACAAACAAACCTGAGAAAAAGAACACTAGAAGAAAAGTACCTTAGAGAAGGGCAAATGCAACAGCAAAGCCCCAGAAAATGTGCTGTGCCCTTCAACGGTCATTAGTCATCCTCCTTTCCTCTGTCTCCAGCCCGTTCTGATTTGGGATCCCATAGCTGGCACTCAGGAGAGCACAGCTCCAGGGGCAATCACAGTATCACATTCTGCCATGTGCTTCAAAGCTTTCTCTGCTCAGGTCTTCCAAGAGTTTTTTTGCAGAGTGTGAAGATCGTTGAATGCAGGAGTTACAACAAAGAGGGTACTCTGGGAGGTTATTGATTTGGTCTCACCGCTGTCTCTCCAATCTCTGACTGCAGGGATCTTTTACAAAGTGCAAAGCGTAGGGAACCAGTGGGCTTCCCATTCCTGCACCTGACACCTGGAAGAAACCCACTCTAGTCCTTAACAAGTGAAAATAAGCGTGACTAGCAAGCTGAGTCTGCCCTTAAGATTTTTACCATTAAAAGCTGCAAATGGAAAAGGACTCTAAGCACAGCTGAAGCACACAAGAAGTTGTAGTCCCTTATTATGAGCTGAGATTCAATTATAATCAGATTTAATAAGGTTATAGCATTCTTGGAGCTAACAAAGTATTGAGCAAATAAGAATTTACAAAACAACTTTTATGAAGTTAAGCCACAAATAAGCCTTTGATCTGTACAAACTTTTATAATACTGATAATGCTGCTTATTATAGCTTAATATTGGCCTTTGGCTATGGGGTTGTGATTTAGCCTGAGCCACATAGATTTGAAGATACTTCTGAAGTGTCGAATAAAAAATAGTTTCTTACAGAGTGTTCTCTTGACAAATCCTTCCTGCAAAACATATTTTACTTTCTTAAAATAGCATGTGGACTGTGTTATCCTTGATGACGGTGGATTTCTTTTGATGTCAAATCGGGATGAATATACACAACAGGTATGTATATTTTTAATTACAGTACATGAAACACAGTAAGCAGAAGTTCTAAGAGAAAAGCAAACAAACAAAAAACCCCCCACAAAACTCTCAGCTCACCCTAAGAAAATAATCTTTCTTTGATTTATATGTATCATGACCATCAGAGTTTGAAAGAACAGGTCAGAAACTGAAAAACATTTCTGAATCACAAAAAAATTGCTATATCAGAAATTTCAGGTTTTTTGTTATTCTTTTTCACAATCTTATTTATGGTTTAAGATGCCGGATCATTACCAAGTTATGTTCTTTGTGCTCTGCCCTTAGGCTGGTAGGCTGCTAATGGGCCTATGATGGTGCGGGTGAGCAGGATGACATTCACACACCTTTCTTGTATTCCTCTTGCTCTTCACCAAGCAGGGTGGTCTCACTGATAGTGCATTTAACAATTGCTGTCTAACTGGAGTTCTCCAACCAAGCTTTTGGGAGAGAAATAGTCAAACAAAGAAATAAATACATCAGCAGGCCAAGCGGATGATTTGTGTAGAGGAAAAAGTAATGGAGGGTAGAAAATCAGAATTGCTCACTTTTTCATACGAAAAATACTTGGAAATACTTCAATTTATCTCTGTGTATTCTTCCTCATCAGATTGGAAGATTCTTTGGTGAAATTGATCCTGGCCTGATGCGAAACCTGATTAACATGTCCCTGTATGCCTTTAACAAGTCGTATGACTATCAGTCAGTCTGCGATCCTGAAGAAGAACCAAAGCAAGGAGCTGGACTTCGTTCTGCTTATGTGGTCAGTAGGCCCTTGTGAGGTGACCAACATTCCCTTAAAAGTCTGCAAGTGTTTATACAAAAAACATAATCTTTGTTGTTTTTTTTTCCCAGCCTACGATAACAGATATTTTGCATCTAGGATGGTGGGCTTCGGCAGCTGCCTGGTAAGTACAAATGTGTAGGAAACTGTATATCCAAACCAAAATTATTCAGTAGGTTGAGATTGTTCAGTCTTTCCCCGCCCTCCCGCCCCCCCCAAAAAATCTGCTCTGAATCCTTTGTTTGTGCAGTTTCTCATGGTGAAAATTCTTAGCTATGTCTCCAGACTACTTGGAAAATCCAATGTTCTGTCAACAGTTGAATTCAAAGCTTCTCTTGCTAGGTTTGTGACTGTGTGTTCTGACTCTACAAAATTAGCTTCAGGAAGCCAAGTTCCGTTATTGGTCTAAGTCTGGCTGGCAGGTGTGAAGACTCAAGTGAAATTGTTACATTTATAATTATTAATCACTTGGTTCCCTATGTCAGAATGTCATCTTTCCCTTTTTCTAGCAAGAAGTGTTAAGAAAATCAGTGTTTGCTTTTCAGTGAATCATCTTACAAAAATAAATGAAGTTTCTCTATTATACAATATAAAGAAGCCTTGCCTCAGACTGCAGGATAGCCAATATGTTACCTGATCGCACAGTTCAATTAAAGGTTCTCATGACAATTACTAGTTGTTTTTTTGAAACGGAATGTGAAAAGCACTACGGAACTATTTCACAGAATCACAGAATTTTTGTGGTTGGAAGAGAGCTCTGGAGAGGTCTAGTCCAACACTCCTGCTAAAGCAGGTACAAGGAAGCAAATCTATATAAAGCATTTTGGATAATTCTATAGTTTTTCTATAATTGTTTGCCCTAGCATTTTCTATAGCTAAGGGGAAAAGCTGGTGTAGTAAGACTGTTGTGGAATTTTGGGATTGATCTTTAGAGAGGCAGGATTGCACCGGTAGTTAGGTTTATCTTACACAATCAGAAAACCAGGTGCATTTTAAAACTAAGGATCCATTTAGGAGCTTTCTTTTCTTTTGACTTTGGTTTGTGAATTGTTAATAGCAGCCACATAATAACTCTACCTATTTTGGAGCTGTGTAGATAGACATCCCTACGAGCTACTGACCTCAGCACTGGGTTGGGCTAAGTATTTCGGACTGATGTGAAACTCCTGCATCGGTGTGAACTGCATCTTTGGAGACTGCTCCTCTTTCTAAAGTTTCATGATGCTTATTTTTTATAATACTTATCAAGCTGGAGTAAATTACCTCCTTTATGAAGCTAAGAGTTAAAATATATAGCAGCTGAACAAATACATAGTAATTTTCTCACGGATAGTGCTATGAAGATTGCATGTTGGTTTTTGTTGTTGGTTACATTTTGTTAACAGCAACAGCAAAATCTTGGTTTTCTGGGACAACAGCAAACCTCAAAAACTGGAGATGGGCAATAATCCAGAAGGGAAACTTGAGCTCTTCTCAAGCAGAGAAACTTTAGTTTATCGCTGTTCAAATCAAACTCAGTGGTCTGGACTCAATTTAGACCTGAGGTTTATTTTGTGTGATGTTTAACTTGAAAGCACCACATGAAAGTACTTTCTATGGACATGTTTTTAATGGAATCTAGGTCAGGAGCAGGCAGAGAAGGCCATTAAGCAAACAGAGTGAAAAGGGCTGACCCAAAATGGTTTCAGAGAGGCACCTGGCAAAAG
Source organism: Pampusana beccarii (assembly GCA_013399365.1). NCBI lineage: Eukaryota > Metazoa > Chordata > Aves > Columbiformes > Columbidae > Pampusana > Pampusana beccarii. Next base: position 177,105 of record VWYH01001040.1, on the reverse strand, counting down.
CAAATGCAGAGAAATATGAGAGAAACCAAGTTATTAAAGAAGGCTATAGTGTTTCAGGCAACAATGTAGAATAGAGGTGTGAGTGATAATTTTCAAAATTTTTATAGGATACATCAGCATGTAGTAAAGAGGGTACGTATCGTTTCTCCTTCACGCTCTCTTAACTCGGATTTTACAGTTTTCCAACGCTGCCTTTTTCACTCAGTTGCCTATAAATTTTGTCGAATCCTCACGAAGGATTAGTATTTTCTGTCAGCAAATTGCATCACTGTTGAATGGCATCAGGTCTTTTCTCATCCGTGACAACCAACCGAAGGCACAAAGCTGTGGAAGTGAATCCAGAGCTCCTTCAGGCAATAGTGCCACTGGGAAGGTGACAGGCAGATTCAGTTTCTTTACATGTGGATCATGCTGGATAAAGAGAAAAAGAAAAAATCTCAGAGGCTTAATGAAGTTATACAGTCCCCTCTCTCTGCAGATCAAGTGTTAGTGCAGAATGACGAGGAGGGATCAGGACATACTTGTAGGTAGAAGCAAATCTAAAATATGATTATAGGCAACTACAACTTAGAAATGTTTAAGCAGAAGCAGGGAGTCAAGGAACTGAACTGTTGAGATTTCTGATGGAGCTCTTTAAGCCTAAGGGTTTTGGAAGCATCTAGCGGGAAAATATGTCCCATACCTCAAGAGGAGGAATAGAGATGATTTTAAAAGTCAACATTACAATAATAATTTTTATAATATACTTGTAATATTCCAGTGTTCATGTCCGCAGCAATTTAATGAGCCTTAATCAGTGTAAAATACCTAATTCAGGAGCATTTTCCCTGAGTGTGTTCAAAAGGAGTTCTGGTTGCTTTAAGTGCAAGAGGAACGCCAACATGCCTTGTCTGCCTCCCACAGAGATATAAAAGGAAGATGTGGATGGCATGGTATAAGTTGTGAGCACAAATGGTAGCAAGTGTGAAAGGAAACCTGGGAGAAAGTGTGGAAAGAAAACCACAGTTTAAAGCAACACAGATTTAATAGCTGACAAAAGCATAATAAGCCGTGATGATTCTATTAATTACTCGAGTAGTTTTTAAGGACCCACTAAAAGAAAATATGGCAAAAAGCCTTTAACAAACGTGTATTTTCTTTTGTGTTCAGGTCTATCTTACAGCAGCTGTTTTTGAGCTTCACTTTTCCACGTTTTCTTGAGGCAGGTAAGTCAAGAGAATGTTAAAGAGTGAACTTTGAGTGAAGCAGAAGGTGAGAATCTCAGCTGGGGGCCATACTTAGATTTCCCCATTGCATCCATGACTTAAAAACGTCATTTCTTTATTTGTTTATTTATTTATTTATTATTTTCTTCTTTATGTTAGCTGATATGGAAGATGATGATTTTGGCGCTGCCCTGCCGAAAACAAGCTGTATCACTGAGCAAACTCAGTATTTCTTTGAAAATGATGATAAATCTTTTGGTGGGATTGTAGACTGTATAAACTGCTCCAGGTAAATTTTCTTCAATATAAATAATAATTTTTGGATATGTGTTTATCTTGCAAACTATGAAGGAACCTGGAGGAGGAAGGTTGGAAGTGGGGAGCCATGGCTGGGTGGTTCGGCTGTATTCACTGTTCTCCAGTGTCCGCTGTTTTTCATTCCTGACTTGAAATACTGTCTTCAAGGAGATTTAATCTGACTGTTAATCTTAATTTCTAAGACATTTTCAGAAACTCCTGATGCATGTAAGCTTTCAACCCAGCAGGCTTTTGTATGAAACACAAAATTAAGTCCAAGTCACTTTGATTCTGAAGTATCTAATTTTTTTTAAATAGCATTAAACATAATCTTGAATAGGCACATGGAGCTGGAAGGCCAGTTCTTTTACTGACAAAACAAAACAGCATGGTTTGCTTAATCTGACCCATAGCTCTCACATCATGAGCAGTATTGACTAGGAGGTAAATTTGAAGATCAATTGCATAATCTTCTTGATCATCAGAAGTTCCAATAGATAACCAGATTAAAGAAAACCATCACAACATCAGTTATTTAATTAACAGGTATTTTGTTATCTATGAAATTCAGAAATAATCAAATCAATTCACACCTAAGTGATAAAACTCTACTTACATACAGTGGAAACCACTTATATGAAAAGACTTGCCTGTTATTTTATGTGTATGAAAATGTATTTGGGATCCACTACAAGCAATTAACCTGCTAGATTGTCCTGAATTTACCTCTCTTTAACAAGCAAAATCTATTTTATTAATGCCTAAGAAATATTAAGATTTTTTTCTCTGCTTTTTTGAAGGACTGCCTGCCTTTCCAGTACATTTAAATGGTATACAAAAATTTTGCTTGAAAAATCCCAAAATATCCTTACCTTTAGGATCTAAGGCATGAAGTGTAGTATCTATAGCTTAAAGTTATAATGCTGCCTATTCAATTATTCGTAAATGGAAAATGACCCTACTAGTTTAAAGGTCTTTTATATAATTATATGTACAAAGCAATACAACAGATACATATCAAATGCACAGCACACATACCCTAAACCCCTTTCTCTTCCTTCTTACAGGCAGGTTTATGTGTTGGGTTTTTGTTTGTTTGTTTTTGTGAATGTGGGTTTTCTCAGTGTTGTTAGGGGAAGAATTGATGCTGTACTGATTTTATTTCTCAGTAGACCTAGTGTAGTAGTGGCACAGAGATAGCTATTAACTCAATTAAAGTCATTTTATGTTCTTTGCCATTTTTCCACTAATAAGTCTAGTTGAAAGGGGGAACCATGGAAATGCTGAAAAGATTACAAAATTTGTTATAAATGTTTCTTGCTGTTTATTAATGGAAAAGATAAACAGTAGCAGGCAGGCTGAATCTGGAAAGTTGAATAACTTTTATTCCAATACTGTGTGTCCTTCTCAAATACAGATTTCCTTGTCTCCTCTAAAAATATGTTTTTGTTGGCTTTTTTTCTAGACTTTATCATGCAGAGAAGATTTCAAACACGAATCTAGTATTCATTATAAGTGACAGCCAACTACTGTGCCGCTCCTGTGACCCAAAGCCCCTGATGCAAGCGGAGAAGCCGGGTATCCTTTAAAATCATGTTATTTAGTAGTGTGGATTGATTTTTGGCTGTGATACACTGGAATATATTAAGGAAAAATGGTCTGTTTATTTACACATTAGTAGCATGGTTGCCTTTGGAGTACTTGAAGCAGCCGATATTTGTGGATGGTATCACAAATCATCTGAGGCAACAGCCATTAAGGTAGAGAGCAAAGCTGTTACTTGTGAGGACTCAAACAGAAATGGGCTCTCAGGAACTTATTGAAGTTTCCAAAAGGCAGATGCAAAGTCTTGGATCCAGGGCAGAATGACGACTTGCAGCTGGATAGGCTGGGGGCTGAGTGACTAGAAACAGCTTTGCAGAAAAGGACTTGATGACCATGATGGACACGAAGTTCAACATCAATCGGCATGTGCCTTGTCGTAAAAAGAGCCAGTAATGTCCTGGCCTGTGTTAACAAGAGTGTAGTTAGCAGGTTGGGAGAATTGATCCACTTCATCTTTTCAGCACTTATAAGACCACATCTGGAGTGACATGTACAGTGAAGGGTCACCAGGGCGGTTGGCATCTGGAGCTCAGGACATGCAAGGGGAGCCTGAGAGACCTGGGTTGTGTGGCCATTGGAAAAGGCAAGAGTATGTCTGCCTAGAAAAATAACAAAAGATGGCAACACTAAGATAAAGAGTGTTTGGCCATGGAACGTTAGGGTCTTGCCCTGATACCCCCAATAGTCAGGCAGAGTGATAGAGGCACTTTAGCATGTGCCAATGAGAACTGCTTACTCCTTGTGGAAACTGCTTCAGCCAACAAAGGCTAGGTTTATCCAGCTGCTGTCATAGGATTTCTTCAGAGCTGGCTGGAGGCATAGGTGATATGCATGCTAAGCAGAGTCCTTGCAACATATGCAGTAAAATTAAAAGAATGTGGAAGTTTGTTCTCATTTAAATCACCTTAGTGCCAATCTCTGTGCCCCTAGCTTGTAGATACATGTAGGTAAAGGTGGTGGAAATACAATAAATCAAACACACACGTATTCTAGGCCAGGATAAATTCACCCCAGTTCTTCTCTGCTCTACATGCTTGAGGGTGGCATGCCAGAGATGGTACAACAAATCATAATTTGGATTATGATGACGAAATATGGAAAACAATTAGTAATACTTTTGTCCATCTCAGGAAGTTAGTAGAAACAGCCTCTCCCATTTCTGAAAGAAAAACAGATGGTTACAGAGATGACTGTGTTTCTTTGGCACAAGCAATGCGTTCATTGCCACACTAATAAAACCGGAATTCCATCTACGCTTGGGCTGAAAAGGAAGTTGCGTTGGGGTGGAAGCAATATCCATATCATAACAGAACTGTGTAAACACAGCTTAATATTCTAATGGGCTCCAGTCCATGACAGTTTGATTAACTGTTGCCACTCTCTGAATTTATGGACAGCACTTGCTATAGAAAATGAAGCACATTTGATGAGAAATGGGCACATGACTTGCATTTCCCTGTGGGACTCAAATCTTCTAGAAAGCAGTAACCAAACTCAAGTGGCAGCCAGAGCAGCTGGGTGGGCTTATATTGACTAAATGAACTATTTTATTTTTATTCCAGCTATGTAGTACTAAGCTATTCTCTCTTTTCTATAACTAAGGTACATTGTGAAATGCAGATGTAGCATAACATCACACGAGCAAGCAGAATGACCTTTGGGTGCTATTCAGATGGTTATTATTAGACTCTGCTTCCTTCTGACTGGTACAGCTTTGCTTGTGCACATGGTCTTTTAGAATATTTCTAAGTTTCAGATTCCTTTTCAGCTGGGCCTCAGCAGAGGAAAGGGGAGGTGAGTCTGATAACATCTGAATGAAGACAGATGTAGACTTTTAGAACTAAATTCCCCATCCTTTTGCCTTCCATTGGGCATCCCCACTCATTGCAATGAAGCTGCTGTAGTTCTCCACAGTAGTGCATAAGTAGGTTTGCTTTAAGTAGAAGTTAGAGCTACTAAGATAAGTTTTGGTGCTCGATTTTTTAAAAACACTGTAGCTTGGCTTTAATGTGTGTACTACCAACAGTGGAATAAAAAAAGCTTAATGTACTGGTCGGTAGTATAAGCAAGTTTCAACAGAAGAGGGTTTTGCAGTTTACCATTTTCAAGTATGCCATGATGACCTGTGTCGTTTCTCACCCTCTGGCAAATGGGACGTATACTATTTACGCTTAAATATCAGCAAGTACAGATTTCAGAGACAGAAGCCAAAGCATTACCTCACATTTGCAGTTAGCTAATTAATAGCACATCAGTGTTCCCATTCCTGTTCCGCTGTTAGTTTTGACAGCGTTTTCTCTGTCTCCATCACTGAAATGCAAATGGGATCGAATTAGGTTTTCTGTCATGTTCTATCGAAGCCTATACTGGGTTGATCTTATCTATGATAACTAGGATAATAGAGGTGTACACATAATAAAACCAGTAGTTTTTATGGACCTTCACTTCAGCCTGTATATAGCATTACTTTTCCAAACAGGCTTCCTCACTTTTACTGTGTATCTTCATTTTAGCAGAATAATTCAGTGATGACATATGCTGTAACCAATCAGCACTATTGAAAGCTTACTACTGTATAAATTATTTTCTGTAATATTTATGCAATGGTAATAAAAGCAATACAGAAAATCTAAAAAAAAAACCAAACCCTTCAGCTTCTATTTTTATTTTGTTTACTATTCTGGAAGTACTGGTTCTAAAACTCATGCAGGATGTTTATTTTCTTGCTTAAAGCAATGTAAAAAAAAAAGGGGGGTGGGCGGGAATTTTATTTTGCTTTATCTGAAGGGTTGGTTTGGTTTGGTTTAATTTAAACAAGGAACTGTGTCTCTTGATGTTTATTTCAGTACTATCCAAATTAGCATAAAACTTCTCTTCTGCCATGAAATTGAAAACAGAATGCTAATCCTGCTAATGTACAATGCATGGAAAACAGTTGTGCTCCTTAACCAGAGAAACAGATGAAGGGCCAAACCCTTGTGAAATGGTCAAACAACCTAGATACAGGAAAGGTCCTGATGTCTGTTTTGATGAAGCCAAACAGGTAAAATTGAACATATAAAACTTTAGGACTCTCTTTAAAAGCAATTGTAGAGCTATTTTAGAAGAGCAGTGAAAACTATGTTTAAACGTACCGTGGTGCCTGGTAACCTACCTATCACTAAACATACTGTTCATTCTAGACCACAGCCACTCTATTTCAAGTATCCCATGATTAGCATAAAATTAACAGCTGCTTTCTTATCTGCCTTTCCTATAACCATTGCACTTTCACACATGATTTAAACTAAAAAAAAAATTTAAAAATTACTAGAGTAAAACTGATGATCTCTGTACGGTGCTGTGAAATTTAGTTTTTCTGTGGCTTTCACAGATCGATTATATTCCTGGCTTTGAAGTGGTATTTCTATTAGTGTTTCTAAATATTACTTAACGTGTTGTTAAATGATTAAAAACATTATATCAGGTTTAGAGTGTTGTTCCTCTTAGAAATTCTGCAAATGTGTATTGACCTTAGGTCACAATTTTATCAGTTATAAAAGCGCATTTCTTTACTGAAATCAGCAAAACCATGCTCTTTAGTACTCCTTCTATTGCATACCTTACAGTTTTGAAGGAGAAAAATTATAACTGTGCCACAAAAAATAAATTATTTTGAATATACTCTCTGTCTTACTTTCCAAAATACCATGTGAAACAGAATATGTTGAATTCGAATTCCTCAGAATAAATTTCAAGACAAAAAGTACTGAACAGGGAAGTACCTGCCAATATATAAAATAAATATTTTAAAAATATATTTGTAATGCTTCATTCCACTTCTGGAAAGGAAAGATTGTCCAAAACTAGTGCATTTGTTGGCTATAACTGCTGTATTCCAAGTTTTGTTCCAGTATATTATTTGCTTTTCTTTAGTTGAGAGTAGTAGTGTTAAAAAAGTTCAGACAGTTGGTATTCAATGCATATTCCCAGTAACCAAATTTTACTTTACAAAGGAAATCTTCTTACTGTCCAGCATAAGTTAAACAAACCTGCAAAACCATCCAGCAGCTGTTTGGCCATTGTAGATATTCCAAGCCCTCCTGATACAATTGTGTGTGAAAGTACAACTCTTGCTCACTAGCTTGATGTGCCAGTCAGTGTGTAACTCATGTGTTTTGTAACAGTGGATTTTTTTGGTTAAGTTTATTTGCAAAACTTGCTGTGAATCTCTTGCTCTTGGGTGGATGCTTTCACATTAACTCTGCTAACTGCCAGCAATCTGCATGATATCTCATCTTGTATGTCTTTTTTTCTGTGTTTTCTTTCCTTTCCTCTACTTGCTACTTTGCCCGTTATTAATAGGATCAGCCTATATGCACCACGAGTCGTGCCTCTGCCATGACGTCCGCTCCTATCTTCATTTTTCTGCAAGTTTTCATGTGGTGTGGATGGTCAGTTACTTTCTCTAATTTTTTGTTTTGTTCTTGGCTTAAAAAATTAGCAGACTTTTTTTTTACTTACTATACATACAAAAGAAAACAGAATGAAATGAGTGCCAAAAACAACAATCTGGAGCAAACTACTATTGCAATATTAAGGGAAATTAAATATGAAAAAAAACCTCTGTCTAGAACCTTATAAACCAGCATTACAGAACGCAAATGCTTCTCCCAGAGCAAATACAAAGACACAGGAATCTGTTGGGTTTATTTGGTTGGCTTTTTGAGATTGCACATGAACCGATGGAGTGAGTGTCATTCCCTTCAAAATGTTTTTCCCTCATCCCTGTTAAAATGCAACAGAAGAGGAAAGTTTTCTGCACAAAACCAAGCAAAGATACAAAGTAATTAGAAGATACTATAATATCTGTGAAAATAAAGCTGTACTTAGTGGTAGCAGAGATGAGTGCTCTGTGTAAGGCTGATAGGAATGTTGCTAATGAGAAGAGTCACTGCATTCAAATTAATGCAAATGTCAATGATGGAAGGTAATAGTGTGTATCAGTTTGGTTAAACTATGAATTGAGTAGAATCGTGTTTTTACTTCTTTATTGTTTTGCAACTTAAACACATTCCTTCCCAATCAGAAGATTTTTATTTTTTTTTCCTTCTAATGAAATACATAGATACAGAAAGTCCTTCATGCTGACCTAGTGCAGGCTCTGGGGTTCATAACGAAAGCCTTGGCATTTTACTGTGTTGCGTTTAATGGTGTGAGAGTGTGCACTGCTGTGCTAGTGACATGTACACAAGAAAACTGCTGGTCTAATGAAAATAAAATTAATGACTTGGTGCACTGGAGGGGTTTCTGATCAATATTAGTGCTCAGAAAACCACTAGAGGGAGATACTAACATATCTATCAAAGTAAAGCCAACTGAGAGGCAGAAATGGAAATGTAGAAGTAATTTTTCAGAGTTAGTGTAGTAAAATGTTGAAAATTGCAGCAGTTTAGAACACTCATTTTCTCAATAATTTATATTCTCTTTGTACTTGAGGGAAGGTTCAATTAATATCACTCAAGCATTGGTGAAAAAAGTCTTGAAGTTCTGTTTAACAGCTGTATTTGAGTAATTTCGAAGTTTTCTACTCCATATTTTAATGATGTAATTGCTAGCAAACCTAGGAACTTGCCCAGCCACGGCTGAAGGTTGCAAGGAAGGGTGAAAGTCCCTTCCCCTAAGCCAATGGTATTTCACATTAAAATCTAGAAGATTAGCATCTCGTGTTCTTACTCATGCAATTTGCTCTCCAAGTAACCTTACTTTAATTAAAAAGCTACTGTCCAATGTATGTAAATTAGCAGAAACTCAACTTGAGCTGAATTCTTTATGTCCAAAATGGTCTTTCCACTGAAGACAGCAAACCAAAATACTGGGGAAGCCCTGAAATAAAATGGTAGCTGATAGACTTTTGGCAGCAGAAAGTTATAAAGGTAATTTTGTTCATCCACCGTGTTTTTAATAACTCTGTGATTTTGGAAATGGGTTCTCACTGGTCATTAATCTGTAGTTTTATTAAAATCACTGAAGCCAACACAGATATAAGNGGGGGAGCTTTGAGGGTGATGAACAGCCCAGACAGCTCTATACATCCTGATGGGATCAGCCATACCCTCTATATGTGTATTAGCTGGACAGCTTTGACAGCCCTGTGTAGTAGTCCAGACAAAGCAGGGTAGCACAGAATTCATGAAATTGGAATCGGAACTTGAAATGACTCTTGAGTAGCAACAAAGTTGTTCCCCATGCAATATGAACCATTTAAAAGACATGCTTGTAAAAGGTTTAATTTGGGGGTAACCGGTTAATATCAGCGGACAGATCAGAAACTCTTTGCCAGACGTCATTTTATCCTCTTTCTCATCACTGTAGCACAATGGGTTCTGAGGAATTATTGAGTTTTCAAGACAAAGTTTTAGTACATTAAATAGTTACAGTATACTAAAGGAATAACAAGTATGTATATAGACTTAGACCTATATGTATATGTATATGTATTTATATTTCCACGTATGTCTTTAAAATTCTGGACTGGCACTGCCTCCAAGGAAACGGTGTTATATAGCAATGAATATGTGGACTTCATATTTAACAATGAATATATAGTTTTATGAAAGCGTTTATTTACATTCTCCAAGTACTGAATAATTTTCACAGTATGCGATGATGTAAAATAAGCCTCTCTAGAGTTATCAGAGAAAGGCCTGACATGAAGGAGATGACAGTTGGATTTGACACTTCTCTACCTCAAGCATGCAAGGAGATTTGACATTTGACTTATTAATGCAAGAAATTTCTGATACACCTCTGATGAAATGAAACTAGATAAATGAGATTTTTTTTTTCAATTTCTTTTCCAATTCTTTCTCTCTTCAGTGAGAAGTACTATGCATAATATTACTTCGAAGAAAACAAATATAGGGCATCCACAGTTGCTCTGTTGGTTATTCAAGATTTCTGTGTGACTAATGTAGTAGTGACTAGTGTAGTGAGCTGGAAAATTCCAGGAAAACTGCTTCAAAATAGTTCAGTGTCTAATTGCACTGTCAGAGGTAAAGATACGGTGAAGATAAGATAATGTGAAGCTATGTAATTTGCTGTAAGACATTTTATAAGAAACCTTAGAAATAACATTTTGAGGAAACAGGTGAGAAGTTTTATTAAATAGGGGAATAGGGGAAGTGTTTTCATGAAATACATTTGAAGACCATTCAAAACTGTTGTTCTGCTCCATCTGGTTCCAAATTAATAGTGGAATACCATTCATTTCCATACAATTGCTGTTTTTATGAATTTATATAAATCAGCATGTAATCAGACTTTCTCCTTTTTTTTTTTTTTAACATTTCCTATAATTTTCATAACACTTAAGGCACACAAGAAAATTATAATGTGCAATTCTGGGAAGGAAAAAGTAATTTAGATAGGATTTACTCTACCTTCCTTACCACTGCTATTTTTGTCTTGGCTTAGGACACAGAAGAATAACTGATGCCAAAGAGAATATTTAGAAATTGTTCTTGGCAGAACTGCTGGTTTACCACTGTAAATTGGTCTACAAACCTCAGAAATTCAAAGTGACTTTGATCAATATGAGGTTAAATTCTCACCAGCCTCAAAATATGTGCATAAACCTTGTATACTTTTGCCTAGTACAGCTTAACTATGTCATTCATAATAAGAAGGTGCCTCTTCTGTGTGGGGCTTCCAAGATATTCTCCACTGTGAAGAAGTTGTGAATGCTGTAAAAACTGCTCTGTGTAGTCTTAGAGAGAGAGAGCAAAAGATATTAAAATATTTATTTTCACTCCAATAAAAATATTACATAGTATAACTGTTGGATGTAAAAGTAGTGTTCATAAATCATGATTAAGTCAAAACCAAAACCAGAACAAAATAAAAACCAAAAAGCCCCCCAAAAATCTCAAAAGGCAAATAGAAATGGGCAACAGATTTTTTTTTTTTTCAAGGCCATATAATGGTAGGATTAATTCCTCAACATAATTTAGCCAATATTTGGTCTAATGCAGAGTCAACATGAAAGCTGGATATGGTACAATTCTGTATGTAGAGGTCCATCTACTCTGTATCCATACTGGCTGCTGTTTTCTTAGTAATGATATTTTCCCCTTCCTATTATGCACAATTAAGACCTTCAATTTACTTCTTACTTATTCTCCAGATGTCTCCCCTTTGTCAGAAAATTTTAAACCCTGTGTTTACTTTAGAGTATTTATTCAAAGATAACTCTTCTAAACAATTTCAGTGATTAGAATCTTAAATACCAAGAGGTAACACTGAATACTATTCATTGAATTCATGTGAGGTTAAACCTTTACTCATAATTCTCTTCCCGATAGTACTCACTGTGAGGAAGAAGCAACAGGGTTATTTTTAGGTACTTTGACTAGAAATAAAGCTCCATGACAAGACACAATGCAGACGCAAAAAGTGACAGAGCCAAACTAAATAAACCAGAAAGTTCAGTGCATCTCCAAATCTTAGCATCCTACTCCAAATGCGGTGCAGCAGAGTTCACTGATGACTCTACTTGTTGACCGGAAACCTTGGGAATTTTGAACTTGTAGAGTGCAATCAACTAAAAGAAAAAAAAAAAAAAGAAAAGAACTAAATTATAAAATTATAAAGTTACAAGATGGCAAAGACGTGTCTGGAAATAGACAGTATTGACAAAGAGTAACAGGTAACATTAGCTATTTGCTTTAGGACAGAATGATTATTTTTTTTCTTCTTTGTTTTCTAAAGAACTTGGATCCTTGGGTTTTGGGGTTTTTTTAACACCCAAGTTTCTTAAGGATACTCTTGGTGAATACTATCATTCCTGTTGACTTACTGAGACTAATTTGTCTGCTTTATCTGATTTTCTGTATATTTATTCCAAACTGATCTGGTTGTTCTGACATCTCTGCTTTAAAAATGCATTGTGTGGTGGCAATCTCATTAAAGTCCTTACCCCTCAAAAGGGACACAAAGAACTCACTGAAGTCCTCAGCTGTGCCCTGTAATCCCCAAGTTCCCTCTTTATGACTCTGTTATCAAGCAGTCGCCCCAACTCCAGATTTGCCTTTGTGGTTTTGATTTATTCAAAGCTTTCTACTATCGTTTTTAGCATATTTTGAAAAGAGATCATCAAAAATTCCTTATCAGCCCTCCTAATTTCCTGTTTATATCTAATCTGAAATTTTTATGTGCTTTCGCATTCTTGCCCATTTGAGTAAACTTGATTTCTGACCTTTTCCCTATGGCAGTGTGCTCAATTTCCCTATTGATTCATGCAGGGGTGTTTCTTTGGGGTTTTGGTTTTCTTGAGGTTGTTGGGTTGGGGTTTTTTCTGTGGGTTTTTTTTGTTGCTGTTGCTCGTTTTCATTTGGTTTTGTCTTTTTTTCTGGGGGGAGGGGGCTTTTTTTTTTCATTTGTTTTGGGCTTGGGTCTTTTGGGGTGAGTGTGTTTGTTCTAATCGTGGCAATAATTTTACATGGATATCTCATGCAATATTTCTAAATGTGCTTCTGGATCCTTGTGAGGGACTTGCTTTTTGAGATGCTTCTTCTAGGTTTTTTATTTCCTGCTTTCTGTTTTTTGTTTGTTTGTTTAAGTGGTGGGGGTTTTTGTTTGTTTGTTTGTTTCA
>VWYH01001040.1:150077-163935 GCA_013399365.1 Pampusana beccarii | reverse complement strand
TTCTTCTAGGTTTTTTATTTCCTGCTTTCTGTTTTTTGTTTGTTTGTTTAAGTGGTGGGGGTTTTTGTTTGTTTGTTTGTTTCAGTTTTATTGATTTTTAGGGTTGTTTGGAGGTTTTTAATTGCTTTTGTTAATTTTCACATAGTTCCCTTTCCTAAATTTAGTATATTTTGGTTTGGATTTTTTTGGTCTGATCTCTCACACAATAAAGCTAAGTCCTATTTCATTGTGATCTGCAGAAAAACTAGAGCTACGCTAGAACTATACAGAGCAGCTCTATACTAATAATTTTGGAGAGATCACCATGCAGCACTAAAGATTTAAAGACTTTGTTCCAAAAGGCAGCAATTTATCGTATCCAAAAACATGATCTTTCCTTCTCTTTTTGATAAGGCATCAATCCAGTCTGTATGTGGCCTCTCTAATCTCACATAACATTTCATGATTGATACAGTCACTTTAACCAGGTGGTAAGCAGTGCAATGCTAGTATTGAATTTTTATTATTAGACTCTGAAATTTCTTACCCACAGAGATTCCATCGCACTTTCCTTTTCCTGTGATACTTTTATTCTCCTACACTTTGTATTACTCTTTACATACTACCCTTCTGCTGCATGTCCTACACTGCCGTTGTTAACAAAGTTGGTTACCTAACATCTCGTGGAAAATGGAAAGTGTCTTTTGATGCTCTGGGTACAGAATACAGTGAAAACAAGTGGAAGACCTAACATTTTGAGCCCTCAGAGCTACATATGAATCTTAGACTCAGTGGACAGAGCAGTGCAGGGGATGGCTGGAACATGTCCCTGGAGTTGTAGAAAGCGAAGCATACATCGTACCAGTCCTGACAAACAAGAGGTGTAAACATGTTACAGGTTCCAGAACAGGTATCAAATACAGAACTAATGAATAAGTCCGAGATGTGAAAGATGTTTTGCATTATTGGCAAAGTGGGACCAAATAACAGCAATTAATGGGAAAAAGGTATGGGGAAAAGAGGTGTGATTGCTGTGTGGTGTAATGAATAGGTAGGTCCACTGAAGCATGACAGAGCAGTGCAGCTCAGAGCAAGCCCTCAGTTTGAAGGGTGTCTTCTCTACACACTGCATCAAACATGTCCAAAAAGCCAATGGACAACTTGGTTCTCATACTTGAATACAGGATCAGAGATGGAGAAAAGATTTTCTTTCTCTTTGATCATACCTTGACCTGCAGAACACATTCATTTTAATGTGTGATTATGTTGATGAAGTGGACAAGAACATATTCTGGTATTTGCTATCTTATCTTGAAATGTTATCTGTTCTGCCATCTTCCCTTGCAACAAAGTGATATTCAAAGTCTTGAAATTGATGTAATTTTAAGGAATACAGATGTGGTTTACTGGGGCCTCCCAAATATACACGGTCGCATTTCATATTTCATTGTGTAAGTATCCTGTCTAGTTCACAAGTGACTGCAGTAAGCTTGTTAGAATTTAATCCTCCCGTGTTTATAGTTAACGTAATAATGCCACTCTTTGTACCAAAAATCAGACAAGCATCCAGGAATTATTTTGCTGTATTTTTGTATGCAAGATAATATATATAAGACCAAAAAGATTGCCTCAAGGATAGTTCAAAATGTTGACGACCAAAATGTAGATTACTTGTCAGGAAATTGAATGGTAATTCATGTTAAATGATCTCTTCTTTTCTTGTCAACAGGAAGATTCGGCCGACTGCGGTGGTGTCTCTGGTCTGAGTCCATCACTGTGGTCTATGGTAGGAATTCAGTTGGTCCTGCTTTGGCTGTTATCTGGCAGCAGACACTGCCAGTTATGACCTTGCTAAACCAAAACCTGCGTAACTTAATCAAGACCCGGCCAAAACAATAGCCTGAGATTTGTTTTAAAAAGGGTCAGCTATTCAGACAGTGGCAGAACAGCAGCGCTTGTGTCTGGTTATCACTCGTTGTGAGACTCATAAAGGCACCCACGGTGGCTGCATGTTGGAGTGTCGGATCATTAAACGCGTGTGAATGCTGCATCATCTATGCCATCCAGACAGAACTTTGTATGTGCTTCACTGGGGAAACTAAGATTAATCTTTTTTTTTTTTTTTTTTCTTTTCATTTGTTTGTTGTTGTAATCTTGATGACTTCATGTAAAAGGGCTCCCCTGACAATAGCTTATGTATATGATTTTCATTTCTTTGAAGCTTTGGATATCTTGAAGATTTATATTCTTTTACATGAACAGTTATTTTAAAAAAAAAAAAAAAAGGAGAAAAGAAAAAGTACTCTCCAATATACATTACTAATACCATGATGGTGGCTTTCAGCATCTGTTTTATCCAAACTAGTTGAGTAAAATGAAAATATTGATAAGTCTTCATCAGAAGTTCAGCATGATTGAAATGCTTTATGATGTGTGCTTTATTCTTCCAAAATGAATCATGTAGCCAGTCAAGTTTTGGTCGGTTAATAATAGGAAGGAAGGAAGGAAGGAAGGAAGGAAGGAAGGAAGGAAGGAAGGAAGGAAGGAAGGAAGGAAGGGAACTTATATTTTTAAAAACATAAAGGTGCTTGAGAGTTTAACTAAAAAGTGATTCTCATCTTAAACTTGGTGTCAACTTCTGTCAGAAAAATGTCACTTTCAATGTAATATTCACTTCCTTTTCACAATGCAGTTATAGACAAAGCTAGTCAAATCCTTCAAAGGCTCAAACAAAATGCTTGTGAATAAAAAAATGTCTTTGTGATATTTGAACGTTGGTTTCCAAGGGTATTTTGCATGATGATGAAGCTATGTTATTGTTTTTCAGTTTGTTTTCTTTGATGGTAGAGTATAGTTCATTGAAAAGGTAACTGAGTGATTCTTTTATTGTGTGAGAAACTGAACATTGCAATGTATTGCAATCAAATGATATTAAATTATATTATGAAACAGAGCTCTGAATATACTGTGCAAAGAAAAAAGCTGAGAAAATAGGGTAAATTTAGCTATTGTAACAAAAGGGTTGAGTTGGATTTTTTACAGAATAGTGATCTCACATGAAAACCTATGTACAGATATTTTAAGTATATAAAAATCAGATCTAACACATTTATTTTTGGAAGTATATGTTCTCTAAGGTTCATATCAGGTTCTCCCTTTGTTTCCTTCATATAAAAAGACCCATAATATTAAAACTTCTGCTGTTGCTATTTATTATTGAAAACAGCATATTTAACAGCAAAATGTCCTGGTTGCTGAGATTAGGAGAACTCTAAACAAATGGGGAGCCTTGAATCTATATGTATGCACATTGATACTTGATTGTGAATAATAATTTTAGAAGTTGTTTTTATACAACCTCATTGGTGATACAGATTGGTGCAGTAAATTACAATATTACAGTGTAGCATAGTGTTGATGCAAAATAGGATTTGCGCTTTTTTTCTAGTTTTCAGAACTAAACAGTATTGCAAGACAGCTAAACCAATGAATGTGCAACTCTGCTGGTATTGTACAATTCTGCTAACAACTGCAATATGCAAATATTAACATGGCACAATACACTAGCTCTTTAAAGAAAAAAAGAAAATGCAAAACATTGGTATGTGTATGCTGGCAATTGATTGATGTAAATTTGATCATGCCAAAAGCTTAAATAAGTAATTGGGCATGCATTAATATCCTATGAAAACTGAAGAAGCTACTCAAAGCCATGGCATGGCCTAAAAGATCAGTTGTCTACTGTAGTTGTACCCATGGCTGGTTCGTTGTTTTTCTCGTGTACCTTGGCTCCCACTATGTATTTTCTCATATCTGGGAATACAGTAAGTGAAAAAAATAAAACCTGACCTTTTGTTCAGTGATCAGATTTAGCTTTTTGAAAAAGAATATCTCTAATAAAGTCACGAGATTAAACGTACAATTAACTGTGTTGGACAACTTCAGGACCTCCTCAGGGAAGGTGAGCTAATTTTCATAATACGAGTGAAAATGAACTTGGAAGCTCTTCCTTCCAGTCATATTACTGCAGTTCTCTTTGCCCTATCACCAGTTACCACCTGATAACAAATTGATTTGTGTCTTTCTAATGCTGAGACTGCATCCTCTGTTTTTCCTTAACGATTGAAATTTTATGGGAGGAACAAGTTTTGTAGGATTAGGCCGACACTTATTCCACTCATGGCTTTTACTCTAAGATTACTTAAAATGCATATTAGTTTACATTTTGCTCTTTTAATTTCTTGGAAGATCATCAGTATATTAAGTTCTCTCTAGTTTTCACTTAGCTGCCCAAAAGAAACCCTTCATGGAGAAGTTACACTACTTCACATTTCAGAACAATTTGCTTATGCTGGTAGGCTGTATTCTGAGTTCATAAACAATTGATTGGTGTCTGTAGGCAGAAAGATGGCACAAAGCCCTGCTGCCACAGGAAAAAAAACGTGGCTTTTGCTCTCATCCCACTTCCGTTAGAGGGCTCAGATGGGAAAAGAGAGAGAAGCCCTAATGCTTAGTACCATCCCCATAGAACACAATATTTTAAACAGGCAAAAATAATTTTTTAGCTTCTTTTTGCAGAAAGCAAAATATATTTTGATTATAAGCAAGTGATAAAAAAGACTTTTAAAATTCACTGTGTAGATATCTGCAAATTACGAACCACAGATAGAAAATGCAATGTGAACTTCGGTTATCTCAAGATGTGAATAACAGTCTGTTAGAAATAAGTTCCATGAATAAATCCACATCCTCATACAGAAGTGTATCCTTACTCTCGCATAATGCATAATAGTAATTTTCTCTTGTCTGTGAAGGAAGAAACTTGATCCTAGGCTTTAAACTGAGACATATTCAAATTACAATAAATCATAAAAAGTTTTTTTTTTTTAAAGCCAGATAAAAAGCTGTGTTGATATTTGCTCAGATCCCTTAAATAGCATTAAGGGAGCTGTTGGGAGTGTTTCAGTTTACACAGAAGTCATGCAGCCTATTGTATGTCTGACAAATAACCACCATTAAAGTTGTTACAGCATGGTACTGTGCAAAACATGATCTGACGACTTAACATGAAAGGTTTCTTTCTAGTTTTTCATTTAAACAACCAGCATTACTGCCAAAACACTGACCGTGGTCCATATTTGTAACAGGTTTTTAACATGACATAGCAGGTTTGATTCACAAGATTTTTAGGTCCTGTACCTTTAAGACTTTAGTATGATCTTTTTCATGTTTTTAATGCTTGAGGCTTTACTGCTTAACTTGACAAAAAACAGTGTTGCTGCCATTTGTAAATTTTCCTATAATATTCCTTTTACTAACTTAAAAACTGGCCTTACTGGGTTCAAATAGGCAGTATCCCTTTTAAGTGACCTTTGCAACCCAAGTGTTACTTGCTGTGGTTGAGAATTTTTTTGGTATCACTGAAGAGACATTAAGATCTTTTGTTCCCATTAACACTTAAGCTCAGAAAACATACTTAGTATGTTTTAATTTCAGAACACAACCTCCGTCCCACTGGTCCTAAAATTTCAGATGCTAGCACACTGGTTATTAAGAAGTTTGTTAATGCCTATAAGGCTCTGTAACACACGTGGGTGTTTTTTTGTATGTCGACTGAAGGTGGAATCTTAATAACTCCTTCCTTGGGTTAAATTTTACCCTCGCTTCATCAGACACCCAAGCCTTTAGCAAAGGCCAGATTTATTTATTTTTTTCATACCACAATGTTAATATTGTTAATACTCATTGTACACTACTGTAAAAAGATTAAAACAAAGTGTCTGAAAACAATTCAAGAGTTTTGAAAAGTTAGCCTCACCCTCTTCCCAGCTACTTGTGTCTGTCCTGTTTATGGTTTAAAAGAAAAACATCATCTTGAAGAAATAATTTCACTGAGGCTAAAGGGATACTGTCTTGTTCAGATGCCATGAAATTGCGATTGTGATCTGACAAAGCTGTCTTCTCTTCTTGTGCTGTATGGAATGTCTGGATCATGCTTTCTGGGATATTTTTATTGAAATGCTCAGTGTGCGTTTCTGCAAAAAAAGGCTTGGTTGCTCCTGCAAGGCAAGCAGGCCTTTCTCCCTTTTCTTGTGTTCTCTTGACACTTTTGTGGAACTTGATGAGCCTGGAAAAATAATTTTTTGTAAAAATTTGTACAATAATGTTATAAAAAGTTTATAATCCTACAACTGTTGTGTTAATTCTTGTGCAAAAACAGTATATTCAGAATAAAAGTTTATCATTTAAAATCAATAACTACTTGAATTGTTCACTCTGTATAATAAAAACATGTAAATAAGAGCCTACATAATTTGCTACATAATACTTCTGAGTTTGCTATATAATTGCAGCCAAGTGTCTGAAAGAGATTTTCCCTTGTGGAGATAGTGACTTGACATGGTTCTTATTGGGGTTCAAAGGAGGATGTGCAGCAAACTCTCATTTATGCTTCATTTATGGCTGTGATTTTTTTTAAGTGAAATAGAAAATGTAACCAACAAAAACTGAGACTCTGCAAAGCATTCAGTAAAATAATAGCCTGCAAAGCATCTGAAGCAGCCCTGTTGTTCTGAAACAATTGCTTTTGGAAGGATTGATATTTACTAACTTGTAAACATTGATGAAGTCCAAGGGTTCATTCACATGGAGAAGCAGAATGAAATCAGATGGCTCAGATGGGTGCTGCCCAAGTTGTTGCTCCACCTCTGACAAAGATTGCTGCATGATTTATGAATCAGCTTCTGTATTGCTGCTGTTCTCAGCTAAGCATTACGTTCAAAGTGGATCTGTGTACCTCAATAAACAGGCTTGAGATGTTCAGATGTTTTTTGGCTGCGTTTTCAGGCTCGCTGCAGTGGCCTTGGCGATCCCCATCAGGGCAGTGGTAACTGCCTTAGAAGCCTAATTTTAATCCCTGACAGCGTATGTGTCAAAGCCCAGAGAGAGCGGCGATTCTAAATTACTGCTGGATTTACCAAATCCCTGAGGAGTCAGATAAGAGACTTAGAAATCAAATGCAGATTCTAACGCTGCAAAGTAACGGATCGCCCATGTGGAAATGCTACAAGGCAGTGCATGACACTGCGCATCAACATCCAGAGATCACTGGCCTCAACTAGATTAAACATCGCTGCCTAACTACATGATTACCCCCACATGCTGAACTCATTGTATCATGTTTTCTGTGTGCTGACTGCCATTGAGATGTAGAAATAAAGAAGCCCCCAAATTACCCTCCTGGTACACCACTAATTTAAACTCTGTGTTATAATACACTGTTTATTATGTACCAGGAGGCGACATTCAGAAAACACAGGATTTCTTTCCCCGCTTCTGGAACTTAGAAGCATCTTTGACTTCATCCGTTCGATTTGCAAATGGCTGCACTGCAGTGAAATATTCTACATTAGTCCCTGATGCAAATCAAGTCAGAATACACTTGGTCTGTCATATCGTATTATTTTGAGAGGTGACTTCACATTGTCCACTGCAGCTCTATTGCTGCTAACCATGTACAAAAATCAAGAAGTTACGTAACACTGATGTTAGAAAAACCCCTCATGGTCACATCTATTAGCCCAGTGCTTCTTGTAATGCTCGACTAAACAAAGTGCACACCCTAAATGGTACAACATCTTCTCTGCCTATTGCAATAGACATTGAAAACAATGGTTCCCTTTCCAATAGGCTATTAGAAGCTTGCGATAGAAGGGAAGGAAAATGAGGCTCCGTCAGGATAATTATTTCACCTCAATTCTATTTCTTCTAAAATTTTTTGTATACATATTTCTCAGTTTTCCTGATTGAGAATATCACTTTCCCAGAAGCTGACTGTTCCTTTTGAAGCCTTACTCAGAAACCAAAAGCCTTTTAGTAAAGGTTTTCCTTTCAATAGAAGACCCATAACACTGTTTCTTTGGGGGTTTGAGCCTCTTCTGCTTTGGATCTCAACAACGTTTTCTTGACTAGATCTCCAGTGTGAGTCCCATGCTTTGTAGAACAGATAGTGGAACTTGAGAGTGTTTCCCTTGGGGAAATAGTAAACATGTTTGTAATTTGTCTCTCCTAACTGTAGTTGTCTACAATTAGTCATGAGTTCTTTCTACAGTGAAAAGCATTAAGGAGCTTCCGACGCAAGCTGCTGGTCCTGCCCAGGCTGTGACCATCTGCCTTGAGGATCAGAAGGTGGATTCTTAAAAAAGAATTTGCTACTGTTGTTTTAGTAGTATGCTTTTTCAAAGACGGGAATTACCACATTAAGTTAAAGCTGCATCTGCTACTTTATCCATTAATTTCATGCTTTTTTTTTTTTAATGGGCTTTTACTGCTGCTAGTTTTTGACAGCTTTTTTGCGAANTTGTAACCCAGAATCTTATGACCTCAGCCTCCAATCTGTGGCTTGATTATTTAAAAATAAATTTTTGGAGCATTGTAGTACACAGACATATACTATGGAAAGGGTAGTTAATATGCTTGGAACACAGACTAATAGCACTATGTTTTGGTATGTGTGGTTAGCACGTATTATTCATGTAAGCTATTTTGAGAGTCCAAGCAATTAGTGCTCACTGTGGTAAGGTTTAGTCAGTTCATCATATAAGCTCTTATACCTTCAGGAATCAATTAGCTGTAGGAGAAAATTGCAGGCAACTGACGTTCAGCTCTGCCTGGAAAGATAGGGTAACACTTAATTTCAAATGGCTTGGAAATTAGGAGCATTCTCCTGTCGTGGTTACTCATAGTCTGCACAAAGGATAAAAGAGTACATATAAATGCAAAATTTGCCTTTGACATCTTTTGGGATTTCCACTATGGGAAATAACGTTCATGAAAACTTTGGCAACCTGGGGCTACATCATATGCTATGGGATTTACTAGGCGATCCCTAGGCAATTCACCGGGTGTCTATGTTCCTAGGCCGATCAGTGGATATCCACTCAATATAATACTGGAGGAGGGAGAACTATTCAGACGACCATCCACTGGAGGTTTGATTGTAGTTGGAGTTGCACATACGACCTTTCTGTTGAAACTGAGGCATGAGGATGCCAGATCCAGGGAAAGACAGACCAAGCAATAGAGATACATGAATTCAAAACTTGATTCTTCTGTTCTGCTGGATCAAGATAGTTCCTAAGATCAAGGTCTAGGCTCTGGCAATTCTTCTTAAGGGAAGACAGATGTGAAATTTAGGCTCTTAGCTACCAGAGAATGATACACTTATGTCTACTTTAACAGCCAGTGCTATGCAGACATAGCAGAAGAGATGCCAAATTCCATGTCCTGAGAGAAACTCATTTTGGTGGCTGTGGTTGGAGCACAGTCTGGGCCAACGCTGAATTCCTTCCAAAGTGGAGGGGAGGTATTGGTGATGGTGAAGGAGATGTTACTCATCTTTTGCATTGCGTGTTTCCACTTAAAGTACTTGTCTCAAAAGTGTAAAATCTGTTTCTAATCTGTCTTTAGTCTGAGGATATCTATGAGGGAGGGAATCTGAGCAATTACAAACAGAGGCAGCAATGAAATCTAGCCTACAAGCTAGATGGCTTCCTTGAATGGTCTTGCCATCAGGCTGTTGAAGAAAATTCTACAATAAGCAGAAAAGCAAGCAACTTTAAAAATTTTTGGTTTAAGAAATTGTTGTCACTTCATTATGGCATGAGAAGAAATGGAGAGGTAGGTAGAAACGGAAGCTCTAGAGAGTTCTGGAAAGTTTAGATATTTCTATCTATGTAGATGGCAGTTGTATGCAGTATTTCCAGCATCACAGTTCTGTGTGTTTGGCATCCCAAATTTTGACTAAGTCACATTTTAGTTCTTAGGTGCTACGATTTGGGATTCTGAAGTTAGACAATGTTTTTGGGACATTTCTGAGTCTAGTATTTGTGCCATTAATCACTTGAGTTTTTCTTTGGTTAATTTTGTATATTTATGTCCAAGTCTAATCAAGCAAGTCACTCCGTGTCAAGCTTTAAAATACATCCTTAATTTTCAGTAAATGAAAGGTCTCCTCTCCCACAAGGAAAGTAGGTGTGCTTAAACTTAAGCACTTAGTACTTAGAAGGTAGGATTGAGACCCAGGTTTGGTTTTAGTAGACTCTTTTATT
Organism: Pampusana beccarii; assembly: GCA_013399365.1. Classification (NCBI taxonomy): domain Eukaryota; kingdom Metazoa; phylum Chordata; class Aves; order Columbiformes; family Columbidae; genus Pampusana; species Pampusana beccarii. Next base: position 153,847 of record VWYH01001040.1, on the reverse strand, counting down.
GCTTAGAAAATGTGTTGCTCATAGATTCAACTGAAAATTCCGTATCCACTTGTGATTGTATCCAACTTTGCCTAATTCTGTAGGCTGGGGCAGTAGCATGGAAGAACAGCAGTGACAGATTCCTTGTTTTGAGGATCACCTGGATGCTGCTTAAACTGTCAGCTCAAGGTACAGTTGAGAAAGCTTTCTTGAACCTGAGTTGGTGTGCAATGAGAAACATGAGGGTAATATGACCAAAAAGAAAGCAGAGAGAACACATCTGGCACCGGAGAGCGCTTGCTGCTCTCTGAGGTGAACCCACTGGGGCGATTGCTGGGCAACGCCAGCACTGCTTGATGATTCCCAGGAAAATCTTTACACCCAAATGAAGCAAACGTATGTATCTGTCTCTCTGTCTCCCCCTGTTAACAACAGGAAAATCAACACAGAACATAGTATCTGAGTTTTCAGATGCTTAAAATTTCACTGAGAAAAATCATAAGTAAGTCAGAGAGAAGAGCTTTCAACTGCTTCCACATCTGTCGGGGAATATAGATGCTAAACTAAGATTTTGAAATATTAAGATTTAGGTGGGAAATATGTATGTGGATATAAATATTTGTATCCTTTTCAGATACTAGCAATGGTCTTCTAAGCTGGTGTGCTTTTCTTTCACAAAGTTAAACAGTCCCATTGTGCTTTTCTGTGGCAGATGACGAGTAAACCCATGCTTTAAAGCTGTCTGCATGTAAAATGTCCTTTGCAGAGTGTGAAAGAGAACCTACAGTGTGATACTTGATTTTTCAGAAGCTATAGTTGAGTGAAATGTCGTAAATAAAAACTGTTCTTGTTCTGAATGAAAACCTATCCTGGGCGCTGCACAGATAGGCACCTTTATTGTTTCCAGAAGAATTTGTCTCATGTAAACGGATATTCTATTGTGGGGTTTTTTGGTTTTTTGTTTATTCGTGTCTATTCTATTGGGTTTTGGTTTTGGGGTTTTTTTGGGTTTTTTTGTTTTTTTTTAATAGCTTAAATATCCACTTAAAAATTACAGAATAATGCTGATTGCTGTATTTTATAGCTCAGCTATATTCACCCTGCTGTAAGACCCTGGTTTGCCCTCACCATAACTGAGGCTTTTGCCTGCAATTTATGATACAGTTCATTTACACAGTCCAGTGAATCCCAGAATTAGGTTCCAAAACTGGGCAGATGATGCTGACAATAATAATGGTGGAATAGTTTTTTGTTTGTTTGTTTGTTTGTTTTTCCCACTAAACTCAACCAGCAAACCAACCAAAAGCCCCAGATTATAAATCCTTTTAAAAGTAACAAAGAATATGCATGATTGAATCGATTGATATAGGAAACACAGTATTTTTTCACTGCTTCATAATGTTAGTATCTTTCTGCACTGTGGGTGGGGGTTTTGTGTGTGTTATTTGTTTGTCTGTTTGTGTTGTTTGGTTGGTTTTGTTGTTATTGCTTTGGTTTCGTTTTGTTTGTTTTCTAAATTTATAATATGTGTGTAGTGAACCTGAATCAAAAATAAAGCAAAGTTCTTTCACTTTTTAGTGCAACATGGAATAAGTGCTATACTGGACATAGACTTTTTCCAATAGGTACAGAATCTGTTATTAAAATTACAGGGCACTTATTACTTATAGCTTTATAGTATATCAGGCATTTAATAGCTTTAATTATTGGTAAAATGAAATTCACAGTTGCTGAGCCAGACAGCTAGTATCAATTCTGAACAAATCTGAAATGCGAAGTGGTTCTATCAGCAGTGTGCCAGTGAGGTTGTATTTAAACAATAGGTGAATACTCAATTTCTTGCCACAATATTGCTAGTGATAGATGAACTCTCTACTTGAAATTATAGGTCTGTTTGTTTATCTAAGGTTAAATACTTCAGATTGTCCTGTACTATTTTCTTCTGACACTGCTATACTTCATCGTGTACTCAAAAAGGAGTCTGGATCATGGATGCTGCCAAGCATTTGCTTCTCAGAGCAGAAACTGGGAGTGGAGATGAAAGGATTAGCCACTTCTGAAAAGCAGACATGTTTTATTAAAGAAAGAGATTAATAACGATTTATCAAAGAAAGAGATTCCACCTCCGTGGGGGAATTTTAAGCAATTTAGAACAAATAGTTGATCTTTCTCTAGGCTCATGGCAACAAGGAGCTTGAAGCAAGTGAGCCATATAAGAATATACAGCTCTGAGATGCCAGAGTCTGTATGGCTTGTGCATAGACTGCAGTGCACAGAGACTTTGAAGTTTGTGCCGATCTCCAGTGGGGTTGGTATCCACCCTGTTCACATCTCATCATTTAGGACAGTGACGATGTTTCTATGCCACCCGCACATCCAACTCATTTCTCCTCCTTCCTCGGCCTTGCAGGCTGCTAGCAGGCTTCAACCCATCTGCTCGGCCCCACAACTGCGGTGGAGCCTCTCGCAGCGACTGCAGGCGCCTTCCAAACATTCCTGTGCACAAACACAGAGAAGAACCAGCCCCAGTCTCTGTGTTTGATGGCATTACTCACCGTTGGTCAGAGGAAAACCTGACAGATGAAATTCATAATTAAAGCCACAAATAATAAAATTTGAAAAGTATGTCTAGAGTGTCTGGATGTAGTTTTGCATGGAGTAATGCAATCTTTGGCAGTGCCAGGCAATTGCCTTCTGGAAACATTGGGTGGCCTGAAAATAATTTGTTTAGATTTTGCTTATGTAAAAATGTTCAACTTTGTGACAGCATCTGTTAAGAACCTAGAGGTTATAGATGTCCAACTTGCATTTATATGAAATAGAACCAGATGCAGCTGTTGGGAAACAGATTATAAAATCATCTGAATATTTTTTAAGTGACCTCACTGATATTTTGTGTCATGCTTTCTTACAATCCATGATTAATACTTTTAAAGGTGATTTATCTTTCATCTTGGGCTCCACTAATGCTGACCTAATCTTAAGAAAGCATGATAGAGATTGAGAAGAAAAAATGTTTGCTGAATGTAATATTTTTATATATTTCAATTAGTAAAACATGAACTAAAGTTTGAACAGTTATAAATTAGAAGAAGATTATGTAGGGTTTTTTTCCTCCCAAGGAAAACAAAGCTGAATAATTCTTGTCTTTCTATTACACTACCGTGCATGATAGCACTATGCCAAGTGGATTGACAACTGATTGTATTTTTGACTCAGCAACTGTGATTGATAAGAGGTAGAACATATGTAGCAGGCTCTCCCTTTACCTCTTTTGTATTACTAAAAGTACATTATAACAATTACAAGACACAAGCCTCATTTTCATTTCTGGTTCTGGAAATTCAAGAAACATTTGTTCTGAAAATAGAAATGGTATTTATGGAAAAGCTTTCTGAGGTTTCTAGTAGTACCATCTGGTTACTCTAGTAAACAATCATTGCAGTCAATTGTCTGAAAACCATAGCACTTGTTTTAAATTCAGCACTTTTACTATATTTCTGGGGGGAACATTGCATAAGCATAAAGTATGTTGTGGCAGCTGCACTTTTCCCCCCCACACACACCCTGAGATCCGTGTGGCAGCTGCACATCCCCCTCTCAGAACTGGGCCTTCAATGGGCAGTTAATGGCTCTTTGTGGAGACCCAGAGCCGGTGGGCAGGGTCGTCAGCAGAGGAGGGGCCAAGCCTGCCCACAGCCCAGAGAAGTGGAGAAGCTTCTGGAATGCCCACAGCCAGATCTGAGCGGACTATAAATGGGGTTCCTGCCGAAGACCCCTTTGTGTGGTCT
>VWYH01001040.1:0-150040 GCA_013399365.1 Pampusana beccarii | reverse complement strand
AGAATAAAGTTAGTTTTGGACCTTGTTGTCCATCAAAACTTATTTTTGGGTGCCTCCGTGACATATGTGTTTAAATATTCTCACTGAGTAAAAGTATTTAACAACTAATACATTGATGTCTACAGTGGGATTTCTGTTATGCTCCTTTTCAAAGCTACTTTATGCTTGAGATAACACTGTTAATTTTCTCTATTACTGTTTTGTGGTTGTATATATTCACGCTTTAAAAAAAAAAAAAGTTAAAACACTAGGAGGAGACCTCATCGTGGTTACAGCTTCCTCACAAGGGGAGGAGGAGGGGCAGGTGGTGGGCTCTTCTTTTTAGTGACCAATGACAGAACCTAAGGGAATGGCAGGAAGATGTGCCAGGGGAGGTTCAGGTTGGACATTAGAAAAGGTTCTTCCCCCAGAGGGTGCTGGACACTGGAACAGGCTCCCCAGGGAGGTGTCACGGCCCCAAGCCTGACAGTGTTCAAGAAGAGACTGGACAACACCCTCAGACACACGGTGTGAACTGTGGGGTTGTCCTGTGCAGGGACAGGAGTTGGGCTCCATGATCCTTGTGGGTCCCATCCAACTCAGGACATTCTATGATTCTACATCAAACTTCCATGGGGAAATGAAATAACTATTAAAAGTGTGATGAAACATTGTGGCCTTTGTTTTTTGCAACAATTCCGTATTTTTATTGCAAAGATTGTAAAGAAAATACTCCAGCCATATTGCTGCCTTTTCCAAAGCAAATCATTTGTCTTCAGTATATCTGAGGAAATAAATGTATTTAATTTTGTATGAAGTACATATATAATCCACAAATGAAGGATGATTAATAATTTGTGAAATTAGAGTGCAGCACAAGGAAAGCTGCTGATGTATCTAACAGCTTCACTGTGATACTAGGCTCTTTCCAAAGAGATTGGCCATGTTTGTGAATTGCTTGGAAAAGGCTATGAAATAACTCTTCCAGTTCGTTTGTTTGCTTTCACAAAAGGGACTGTTATACTCCTGGACTTCTTAACTTTTCAGTTACAATGAAGCCTGTGAAGTTAATCCAGAGGTAGAAGTCTGTCCTGCTCTGCATGAAGCAATTGGTGGCTTCAGGGTGAGCAGCCTCCAAACTGGCTCCCAATGTATGGTACTGCTGAGAGGGGCCTGGGGTCAGCAGAGCTGCTGGTCCCACCTCAGCCATGGCCATGGGTGTTAAACAAGCAGCATATGGGACACCTGGGTTTTATGGCATATTGAATACACACTGACAACTAACAATTGCTTTCCGGTCCTGCAACGGTGGCTGAAATCTTAGGAGTATTTCCTAGTTACGTGAGCTGATGTCTAGTTTATTTTTATTTGAGGGGAGAGGAAAGAAGTCAGCATTTTCATTAGATAACGTCATGTTCAGCATGAAGAGTTCACTTCCCCAAAAAAGAGTAAGCAGTACTCATGGGGCAAAGGAAAACTTTGATCTTTCAGATCCTCTAGGTTTTCATCTAATTGTCAGAACCCCCAAAGTAAAGGCTTAGGTTTTATTTTTACACATATGCAGAGAAGGTAAATACCTCAGAAATCTAATAGTCCATAAAGTTTAGGACACATTCAGGTATGTGACAAAAGAACCAGAATGACCTCTAGTCCCCCAGTGCTCTTAGGAGCTGGGGGAGAAGCTCAATAGGATGGTTGAGGATTATGTTGTTTAAAAGCAGCAGCAGATCTTGGATCTTCCTGGCCTGACCCCACCTCCATACCAGGGAAGACCATTCTGTTTCTGAAACGTAAATCTTCACATTCATAAGTAAGCAATTTATGGTGTTAAACTGCTGTTGGACAGAACCACTGCAGACTAATACCAGGCACAGTTGTTTTAGTGATAGTTAATCAGCTGGAAAAAAATCCATACATTAAACTGGAAACCATGTTTGGAACTTTATTGTCTATCATCTATGCAAATTGAGAAGTCCAGTTATCTAGGCTAAATTCATTGCCACTGTACTTTAATCCAATAAAAGCAAAACGCTTTTTATATAAATAAAAAAAAATCAGGTAATTTGGAGCTTGCAATTTGTTCAGTAACTTGGTTTCTTAGCTTTTAAAGTCCAATTTCTTTCTATTTTTCTGTTAAGAAATGTTCAAAACCGCATGAAAGCTGAGCTGCTCAGACCCCAGGTGCAGGTTTTTAAAACTGAGGAATATTGACAGATTCCTGGTCAAAAAAGACAAAAATTGGCAAAGTTTGTTTTTAGGGGGGTGTCTTTTTTCTTTTTTTTTTTCTTTTTCTTTTTTTCCTTTTGTCCTTCAACCACCTGCACATTGCACACTGTTTTTTAAACAGCTGTGCTTGGTAGTTTAAGTGTCGTCTGTCACAAAAACATATGCCCCAGCAATCACAGGAAACTGTAAGCTGTTCGGTGACTCATGAAGTTTCTCAGAACACTTTTCTAGCAAATAAATTAATATGTTTCATGGCCACAGAGCAACATTTACAATCAGTGCTAGAAAGATGAATGTGGGGTAATGTAAGACATATGTGCCTTTCTTTTTCTATCAGTGACTTTTTTTGCTCTGAGTCCTATAAAAATGGGTTAAAGACAGATTTTTCTTTCTCTAGTCCATGCAGAAACCCATTTTACCCTCTATACAAAATTATAGGTGTAAAGTGGACAAAGGCTTTGTCTAAAGTGCAAGAAAGATGCAAATATGAGACAGAAAGAAGAATGTCGTAATAATATATAAATAAATAATGAATATATGAAATCAGTATCCTGCAAACTTAGGGCACATGAGTATCTCGTGTGAGCTGTCCTGCTGACTTCAGTGGAAAGCTTGTGTGACTTGTTGAATTATCTAAATAAGAATTGTTTCGTTAGACACAGGAACAGCTTTACGGTACATCATTTGCGTCTTTCTCTTTGAGGAACGCATGTTCTCTCATAATAGAAACTGAAGTTGGATTTAAGGTCAGGGCATTCCCCCTTGTTAAAAGTTCATGCACTGATGTAATAATAATTTTTAAAAAATCTGGGGTTTTTTTTACATTTCAGAGATCACTTCTCCAAGTTCAGGTACCTGCATTTCTTCATTCCTTTAGTAGCTACTCGTTTGCATTTCCTTGTAAATGCCAGAGCTAGGTAAAACGTGGCAGTATGTATCACATCAGTTTGGAGATGCAGTGTTATAAACATCGGTTTGCTGATGATTTTGCTTATTGTAACAGAGTGAAAAATGTTCATATTCAACATGCTCCCTTCAATGTGTCTCCTCTCTTCTTGCAGGAGTCACCAAAGATCAAGATGAGCTTTGCTTCTCCCTGTCTCCACCACACACTAAAGAAGAAAGACTATTCTCTCTTAAAAACAAAAATAAAACCCAAGTCCCCAAACAAACAAACAAAAAAAGCAACATGATATTAGATTATTTAAACCAAAAAGGACTGTGGGAACAGAGTTATGACTCTATAATAATTTCCTTGGGCATCTTTTCAGAAGGACGGTTACTGCTAATCTGCTAGATGGTGATTCTGATAGAAGCAGCCAGTCTCTTGTGGGATTTGGTACTACCTTTACCTCTGCTGTAGCCTTCCCAGGCCAGGCCATAGCATCTACTTTTCTTGTCTAAGACCTTATTCTGATTAAACTACTTAGGGAAGTGTTGTGTAGGGTGAACCTTCACTTTGCCTTCCAGTCTTGTCTGGAGACTTTTCTCCTCTTGATAGCAGAAAAAAGACATGTATGTGTGTAACAGAAAGTGTTTATTATCCTTGCACTAGCTTAGTACTTTTGAATACCTTTATCAATATAATATTATTCACTTAATCCAACCTGTGCAAAATAGAAATGTTATGTTTTCTCTTCAATTTTGGACAAGGTCTTTATCTCTTTCCTGTTTCATATCTATACTGACAGGTTTATGACATTGTTACTATGTTTTCCCATCTACAAGATGCTCCTAGTAGTGGAAAAATACCGGTGTAGGACTTAGAAATGACAGGTGTGATATTTGTACACAGCTGAGCTCTCAAGAGCAATTACCATCAACAGTAAGTTGATGTTTGTTAGATGCTGCTTATGTCAGTAACATCAATAGCTTCTGCAGTCTCATAAAAACAGCCTTCGTAATTACAATTTTGACTGGTGTGGTTGCTCTAGGGTACGTCAGAAGACTGCTTTATGCAGATTATGAAGGGGGAAAATTCTCCCACCTGAGGGTCACATCCCATCTGTAACCAAAATGTCATCTGTGCAGAACAGCAGAGAAGGTCTCAGCCACTTCAACATTCTCCTAATACAAACCAAATCACCTCAGGGCTGCAGTAGGTCAGAAGTAGTTAGTCTGGGGCTTACAACCACAAACATTTTGCTCTTTTAATTGTGGTTAATGGGAAGTAGCAATTCAATGGTGAGACTAGTTGAGGCAAAAAGCTTACGCAGTAAAATAAATAATAAAAAAAAACCATTGTCCTAGATGAGAGGCAAATTTCCCCAAGCCATTAGCTATGGCTCACCACAGGCTTCAGCCTTGGCTAAAGATACACCTCCAGTGTGGGACTGCATGCATGAAGCTGTTTTGCCAAGCATGTAGCACCAGCCAAATTCCTAATGTGGGACAATTCTCTAGTTACTTTGTGAAGTTAGAATGGATCCAAATATGAGGCAAGTGAACGGATCCAGCTGCAAATGCTAAATACAGAGCCCCTTGGATATGGGGTAAATTAGATGTAACTCTGTACTTCACAGCCTTTATCCCATCTCTAATTACAATCAGCCTAAGGGAAGAAAACAGAGAATCCTTGTCAAAAACAGGCCAAAACTCAACCACATGAGTATACATGAGCACATGGCACGAGTGCAACCTGTGTAGCGCAGGTGACTGGCCCAAAAGACCATAATACACTCTTTGGCTTCAAAACGTACAGATCGTACTCTTAGTTCATATTCACTATTCATCTGGGATAAAATGCATCTACCTGAGAACATGTTAGCGTTTCCAAATGGTTAATTATTATTTTTTTTTGTTTGTTTGTTTTCTCACATTTTACATAACAATGTAGTTTCGCTCCAGTTTCGTACTCAGTGCTGAGACAATGAACTCCTTACCTGCAGGGCTTGCCTACTTCCATCTAACTGATGGAAGGTGGGTGCCTCCCAAGTTATCTTCCTGCTGACAATATGCACAGCAATTGTGAACCACACTCACAGAGATCTTCCTAACACCACTGTTTGGGCCTGGGGGTGAACTTAGAGTCTGCCTGAAAGACTTAACAAGAAGAGATGGGAGATGATATTAAAATGCTGTGGCATGGACTAAGTCCGTTCACCTCCCTCAGGTATTATGAATAGAAAAGGTTAAGCAGGCAGCTCAGATAAGTCACTTCAAATGTGTTCGGTAGGAATAAATATTTGTAGTGTGACATCCATACTGATGTGTTGTTGACTTCGAGCAAATTGTAGTGTGAGTTTGTGAGAGCTGTATATGAAGGACTGTATTAAACATTTTATTCACTATAAAAGGACAACGCCATACAACTGACCTACAAATTGGTACATTTATTGTAAGTCTGGGGCTGTGAGTATAGTTTTCATCTACTATGAATCCTGATTAGAAGCTATCCAGCCTCCACACCTTCAGCCAAAGGAGTTTGCTGGTACAGGAGCAGATAAAATGGATGAGAAGCATTCACACTCATTTTGAAGTCTAGAGGTGGGACAACTATCTTGCTTTCAGGCAGGGGGTGTTTAAACATGGCTTCTCCTGCCCACAGGAGCTTAGTCATAGAGAGAGGTCTGGGAAATCCTTTCACGTTTCTGTGTGCAGTGAAAGCTGGAGCACACTGAGAGCAAGGCTGCCGTGAGGCTGGTACAGGTTGGGACACCACATGAGCAGACCAGCCACATCCCAGAGAGACGGTGGGTACAGCCTTAAAAGCAGATTTGTGTTCTTGTGAATCGCTGACGTGGGTTGCCACAGGCAGGATTTGGAAAACAGCCTCCTGGCAACTTAGCTGCTGGAGGCAGCAGTCCTGGATGTGAATGTAAGTCACAAAATCGTGAGTGGCATCTCATATGCTCTAAGTACTTCACTGTTAATGTGAAAGCCACAAAGCTCTTAATAAGTTAAATCCACCCTAGCAGTTTCTGCTTTAGTCCTCCAGCAGTGTCAAGCATGGTGCCTGCATCAAGAGAGATGGATTCAGTCATCAAAAGCGGAAACCATCCCTCATAGCAAAATAGTGCCCCAGTGACTCTGAGTATTGGGAGTTTATGGCAGAGAGTATGAAAGGAAAAAAGTACTAATTGGTAGAGGAAGAAAAAAAGGGTTTGACAGCTTATCTGAGACTGACCCAGGAAGAAAGTCCCTCTTGGTGTAAATCTTTATAGCTTTGTTAAAGCCCATGGTTAGCTGCATCAGGACGACTCTTCATCAATTTGATTCTGAAGTAGCGACTCAGCACTCTCTTTGCTTTCTCATTTCAGATTACCAGGCTGCAAAGCCAATGACACTTCTTATAAGCTCCTGAAAAAAAAAAATAATCAGTTTTTAGTGCTAGGCCATTAGTTTTCCTATCTGTGTACCTTCTGTCTGAGAAAAAGAAAGCTAAAAGAATAATTTGATTCCTCTATTGCATATTTTGAATTCAAATTTACTGTGGGCTTTTAAAATGTAAATTCAATAAACTGGTCCTTAGATACACACGGCCTAGTTTATCAGCCACTTCTAATGTTAATGTTAACCATTTGTCCTGTAAATAGTATGAAGCCGAGGAAGGCAAGCTGGGTGAAGTTCATCCATGATATATGGACAGCCTTTTGGCTTCTGTTTCCTTGGAATAATATCTTTAGTTAAATGTATTTAGGTATCTACATCTCTGGCAAAATTGAGGCACATGATAGAAACTTAGCCAAGGTTTTCTGAAAGTACAAAGGCTGAACATTTGGTTTGATTTGAGTCATGAGTAAAGCTTAGCTTTGAATCTTATTTCTCTGCCAGGAACCGTGCAAGTTTCTATCTCTTTTTTTTTTTTTTTTTAAGAAAAAAATTGTTTTAGGGTCTCTTCCAAAACTGAATATCCATTGGAAAAAAGGTGCTTTTTTACATTTATTCTTCAAATTATTTACTTAATTAAAAGCTAAATGAAGGAAAACCTTGAGAATCCCAAGTATTTGGTCATTAGGACTCCACATGTGGCAACACTGTTCACATGGCTGGAAGCTGCCTACAGCTGTTTTTTTACTCAAATGCCCATATTCCATAGTCATATACGCAGTACAAAGGTGACCTGAGAAGAAGACCGCAGATTTTCTTACATACCTGTAAAAGATAATATAAAGCACTTGAGAATCTTATTACATTGGGAGATTAATTCTGGGAAGGACAGGTCTACGTGGCAGGGAACAAGATCAGGGATCCCTCAGGACCAGAGTAATTCATGTCCTGAAGGTTTGATCTCTCTCTCATAGGGCCAATTTCCATCCCCTTTTCTCAAGTTGAATTCATATCCTCTATTAATATGAGCATCCTCGAAGTAAAGCACTACTCAGTGTCAAGCTATCAGATTAGGAGTACTGTGAGAAGTTTTACAGAGCCTTCTGGCCAACAACGTGACAACACCTGTGTCAGAACAATTCTACCCAGCAAGGAGCACCAGTTGTGTGTGAAGTACTTGGGGCTTTACCTCCTTTTCTCTTGCTATCGGCTGCTATCGAAACATATTCCTTCATGTTTTAAAAAAGAAAATGAAGACACTGCAGGTAATAACACTTTTGCTCTGTGAAAACAGTTATAAAGGGATATTCTGGAATGTCAGAACTTGTGTAATGTAACGCTTTAATTAGACACCATGTCCTCAACAGCCTGCAGTCCAAAGATGGCAACTTAAAGCTTCTGAGACACACACAAAAAAGAGATTGAAAATAACCAAAAATATATAGAGGCTTTATGAGGCAGAATGAGATAGTGTTGCTAGCAGGGGACTGTGGAGCCAAGGAGGGCTAAAGGCTAATGGAGGCAGTAGGTGTCTTGTAGGATTTGAGTCTTTTTTTTTTACTTGAAGGGACCTCTTGTTAAAAGGCAGACATTACACCGCTGCGGAGTTTTTATCAAGAGAAATATGCCTGCAAAATATTTGGAGCATGGGTGAAGACAAATATAAATATATAAAGACAAATACAAATATAACACTTTCCAAGGAAAGTGCAAGGAAATGGCATCTGAGAGACTGTGGGCTTTGTGTAGGGGACTGAGGCACTAAGAAAGTAGGGGGTCTTTTTCTAACCTTGAGGATATTTTAAGAACAGAGCAGCCCTTGCTAATTTTATACAAAAAAAGAAAAGAGAGAACTATTTTCTGGAAAAGGTCCCAATGCCATATAACTGTCTTGAGTTCTTTCTGAGATGTCTAAGTCTGCCTTTTCACTACCCAGTCGTGGTTCTGGACCTCTTAGAAATAGTTTGTTGCCTACAGAGATGTTACAGTAGCATCCATCTTTTTTATTTTCTTGGCTTTTTTTTTCCTCTTCTTTGTCTCTCCAATTTCTCATCTTTAACTGGGAATATATTTTTTTTTCTTTCAAAGAAGCACCAAAGAAAACCCATGCAGTCTTGTTATACAAAAGCACGAGGTGAGATCCATCGCACCTAAGCTTGTGTGTCTATATGCTACATGTCTGATGTTGAGCTCAATATTTGTCTTTCCGTCTATGATGGATCAAAGAGGTGTTTTTTGACACTTTCTACCTTATCTTTAGATGTTTCTTTTTAGGATGAGATGACATTCAGCCTGCCAGTACTCACTTTTGTCTGATTGTGTGACAGGTATACACTTTCACATTTTAGGCTTCACTCTGTGGTCAGACTAATCCCATGCACTATGCCTGGTTCAGCCACAGTTATCCTGTGGGATCTTTGGCGAAACATCTCATCATTTCACATCCATTCCCCACACGTAAACCATTCATTCGTCAGTCAATTGTAGTGCTACCCTCTGCCTGACCCCTCTGTTAGTCTGGAGGTTGGCCAGGGAAGATGATTGTCTTCTATTAAGTGGAACCACAATCCTATTTGGAGCTATGAAGTGTTGCACTGATTACAGTAATTTGTAATGCCATACTATGGGTTCATTAATATTTTTTAAAAGACTTCAAAGAAGTGAAGTGCTGAGAATGACACAGAGTTAAAATAATGAGAAAAGGCAAAAGCATGAATTGTACAGAGGGGTGTGAGAGAACAGCTATTGGGGAAGTGTAGGAAGTGTTGTTCACTTTTGTGATTAAAGAAGTGTAACATTTAATCCAACTTTATGGTAAATAGCTTTAGGTCTACCTGTGTCTGTCTACTAACAATCTTTATTCTTTCTCAATGGTGCTTAAAAACCTGAACTATTGAATTCTATAAAGGTAGTTCAGGAAGAAAAGGTAACACAGATTTAAAAAAAAAAAAAAAGAAAAAAAAAAGAAGACTGCAGCCCTCTGTGGTTCTGACATTTCCAAAGGTTTGGAATTTATTAAGATAACAAGGCAAATCCTTCTGCTTTTCAGAAAGGAACAAATCTTCTCCCAACCAACAATAAATTAATTTTCCTAATTTCTGTGGATGGACATTCAGTTTCTCTTTTCCATCTTCAAAATACAGCATTCAAAACCCCATTGGTTTGTCAAAGATTTATTTATTTATTGATGTGCTTGAAGCGTTGTCTTGCCAGGACCTGAATAATTTAGAACAAGACAAAAACACATGTGGGATTTCTGCTTTAATCAATGTCAGTTCCATATACTCTGCAAAGGGATTTTCCAAGGGTTAATATATATATTGTACATTGTCATTATTAATTTCTTCTCTGTATAAATAACATTTCTACTGAAGTAAGGTCCAGATGGCACTCCGAGTTTAAAGCTCTCTAATGTTGGGGGTTTTTTCCCTTAAGTTTTCCTAGCACTTTTAATAAGAACATATGAAGACTAGGCTGAAAAGTTTCCAAAAGCAACCAAAAACTTCCGAACAAAACAAAAGAACACTGAATTTTCCCTTTATCATTTTCTATCACGTCAGCTATAAAGAGCTGAGTCAATGCTGCTTTGCTGACACTGATTCAGGTGAGTTCTCCTTTTTCACAGTTTTTAAAAGAGTATTTAATTGGCATAGAAATCTGCAGTTGCGGCTGACAACGGAGCTGCTGACAAATGCCTCATAGTTTATAGATCTTTCAGTTCTATGTTGGAGGGACCTCATGGACAACACATGTATGGGGTGTAGGGAAGATCACACCATGTGATGGAGCATGATACAGAGACATCTAAATCTCAGCAAACTAAACTTGTGTAACACGTGTTCAGGTGCCAAAACCCTAAACACCATTTCTTTAGTACCTTTAATTGGTTTTATACTAAGGTGGCTTATCTTATGTATTTGCCTGAATGTGCAGTGTATTTTAAACTGCTTTCTGCCTGTGCATGGAATGGTGTAAGTGTAGTCTCTGCGCCTCCATCAGGTGTTTGTCTTTCACTGAGTGCTTCAGCCACTGAACAGAATGAGGATGTAGAGCAAGGTGTTCAGGATACTTTGAAATACAAGCTATGTCCTCAAGCACTTCAAGAGTTCCAGCTCCTTCAAGATTAATCATAATAAATAATCATCAGTGGACGACGATTTTGGATTTCAAGTTTCAACTCAGATATCAAGTAACAATGAATTGATGCCCTTAGCAAATCATAGCATTATGTAGACCTGTTGTATCCTATTAATACATACTTGAGTTTAGGAAATCTCTGCTTCTCCACTTCTCTTCCATAAGTGGAACTCAAGCAAAGAGAAAACAATTGTCTCCAGCACAAGAAAGAGACAGAAAATATGTCAAATCCTGTGCCAACACAGATTTGCTGAGCCAGCTTTCAATTTTCTGAATGACCACCACTGCAGCCTTGGCTTAAATCTGTGATGGAGAGATATTTGGGAACTGGCATTAAAAAGAATTTTTGAATGGGAGGAAAAAGAAAAAAGTATTTTTCATGTTGTGATTTATCTGTTTTCAGTTTTTCAGGCTGCTTCTTTTGGATTTCAAAAGAAAACAAAACAAACCAGAAAAGAATACTAAAGGATAGGTCCATGGACGTACCACCTTGAAACAACTATTTCCAAAGAAAAGCATTTTTAGTGGAATACTTTTACTAACTCTACTAATTATATTTAGAGCATTTCCTCTAGATAAGTAATTGTTTTAAGAATGCCTTCTTTTCTCTACAGACATTTAGTTCATTTCTCCTGTAGTCCCTTGTAAAGCCACTGAAGAAAGGAAAAAGGAGTACATGAAAGCATCCAAAACAAACAGATTTGTCGTCTTTCAGGATAAACTTTTTGCAAAAGCCAAGTGGAAAAACAATACCTCAGCAGGAAGATGCAAATTAACTCTTTTTTGTTTCTCTCCATACAAATCTTCAGAACTGGTGTAATGAATGTGAGGAAAAGGAAATAAGGAGTTAGTTTTGTCATCAGCATCATAAAATCCCAGAACAGATAATCTACCCTATAAGCTTTCAATACATAAATAGAAGAAATGCCTAAGCAGGTCCATATTGAAAGACTGTCAGTTGGTAGCGAGGTGTTAGTGTCACACCTTAAAATCACTGTATGGCAATACTTTTTCATTGTCACTTGGTTTTGAGGTGACTGGTGTTGAGTTAGGCCAATTTTGATCCCATTCAGATCTGGGCACTGAATAAATGGTAGCTTCTTAAATATCAGTTTTAAACTTTGTTTCTCACTTTAATCCAAATTTTGCCTAGTGAGTCTAGATCGGACTGATATATTTCAGTGAGACTTTGTGGGCCTAATTCCGTGTCCTTGACTGAACTGATCACAGCTTCTTCTGTTCTGGCAACTGCAGCTTTCTATGCCAAGTAAATACTCCCTTAAAATCTGTGAAAAAGGAGAGCTCACCTGGATAAGTAACACTAAAGAAGCTTTGCCTCCACTCTTATGACAAAGAGGGAGTTTTGTCAAAGAACAATATTGCGAGGCTGGATCACTTTATTTCAGGTTTGAAGTTTTGGAGTTTTGTTTTTTTGTTTGTTTTTATTATTTTTTCTTAGCTTACTGATTAGACTCCAAAGAACTAAAAAATGTAAAGTAAAATGGCAAATCACTATGACTTCATTCATTATATCTCAGCATATCTTCATTCATACTTCTTATCACTATGTCGATTAAAATCGATTATTCAAACTTATTTTCTTCAGTTCTCAGTAATATAGTCTGTAGTTTCAAAACAACACTTTTTTTTCCCCTTCCTTTCCTTTTTTTTTTTTTTTTTTTTTTTTTTTTTTTTTTTTTTTTTTTTTTTTTTTTTGGTCGGGTGTTTCTGTAAGTCAACATATTTAAGAGCTGGAAATTTACAGTGGTTTAGCCATAAGTAATTGTATTTACAGCCAAAGTACAGCTATCTCATTACTCAGGTCAAAAGCCAATTTATTTATAATACAAAACACTTGAAAACTGACATCTGTTCTTGAGATACACAGAACTTCTGAACTGACGTCAATGATGTAACCACACACACAAAAATGTTTCCGGTGAATTTCCTTAATGTTTTTATCTGAATGATAGCTGAGCTCCATATAATGCAGTTTGCTTTCTTCATGCTACACAATGGTGTGAAAGGGCAAATTAAGAAAAAAAAGTGCCCACTAATTATAATGTGAGTGCTCACTAGTTACAATGCGAACCAAACTCAAACTAGTTAAGCTTAGTTATCCTTATATCATGAGGACATTTTGGGGGGCCAGATACAGGTCTGGTAGGTCCTGCTGGGAAATTGCCCCTTACTGTAGAAACTTCAAAATCTGAGGTCACTTGAAAGGTGGGGAGTAAACAGATAGAGGTCTGCTTTCAAAAGGTAAACAGGCAGCAGTAGATATTTGATTTCTTTAAACAAGTAATTTTTTTTCCCTAAAAAAAATTATGGCAATGATTTAAATCTGCAGTTTTCAGTTTTCATCATAGTATGAAACGTATTTTGAAAGAATAACTTACAGCAGCTATTGCCACCGTCATTAAAGTGCAGATTTGCTCTCTTTTGATGCCATTTTTGTAAAACATGTCTCCAGGATTTCTTATTTGAAAAGGAATCATCAGGAAATAGGGTTACTTTTTCTTAGCTATTGACAGGGTGCTAGCCTCTAAGAAGGCCATAAGGAAGCAAGTCTTCTGGTATTATCAATGATAGTTCAATAGTTCAAAAGGATCTTTCACGTATTTGTAAAATAATGACTTTGAAAACACTTGAAAGAGGAGAACTCATGCTTAATCTTGAAATGCCTGTCTGTGACAAATTCTGGAGGTAATTTGGTTTCCTCAGCTGCCATTTATAACCTGAAGAATCTCTCTATGATGCTGACTAATTTGATATTAAGAATGTCCCGAAACCTTGAGACGTTTGTTTTGTCTTCTCTAGTTGATGATATCACCAGTGGCTAACCCAGCCCGGTACAGTTGCTTTATTGTAAACCTATTGTTTAAAGCTGGGAAATACCATTAGATCATCTAGTCTGGTCATCTAGTCTTGCTCATCGGTAGAGTGATTGATTAACGTATTTCAGACCTTTTAGCAGGATTCTTTTGGTGCTTCATAAGCAGTAGAAGTCTGATCCCCTATGGATTTACATCCTATCCCAAGACGGGGATGATTCGATTTATATGGTATATGAACCCCCCGATCAGCCAGGAAGCACATGTAGTGGGGTTAGTCCACACCTAACATAGACTGTTCCAGATATACATACATAGAGGGGTTAGTCCTGACCTACAGGATCATGTTTGATCAGCCCAGCTAGATGATACTTTGCATGACTGAGCACACAGCTGCTTCCAAAGGGGTTGGGTAACAGCTAATTGCTGTCTGCCTTTCCTTCATGGGGGGATGTGGGTCTCTCCTCTCTTCTAATGTGCTCCAAATTTTCACAAAACTTCCAGAAATGTAGCTGGTTTGAATCTTCTACACTTTTTGAGATTGAAATTGGGCAATGTAGTTGGAATTGGATGATGATCAGTACTTACTAGACGGAAAATTTAATAGACTACATGGTTACAAAAGCCTCATTTCTTAAGGTAATCAGAATTACTAAATAAATTATCTTACAGCAATCATAATACTAAGTGTTATAAATCCATAACTTCAGGTGTTTTCCAAAAGGCATACAAAATGTGACATATAATTATGAATTTCTCCAGCTCCCTTCTCCTTTTTGCATACTCACGTAGAGTATATGGTATTTCACTGTAGATGGTCATGTGTGACCTGAGTGATTACAACTCTAGTGAAATTAGTGTTTTCAAGAATCAAGTTTTCTTGTTCTCTTTAGGAACACAAAAATAGATCTCATAATGACCACGACCAATGACATAAAGCTGCCTAATGTGTAGAATCACTGGTATTATAGGTGATGGCTGAAGAAAAGCTTTACTTTGTATTACCTGAGGACACGGTACTGTTAGAGAAGAGACCACACTGGATTTTAACAAAAAATGACAGTTTTTTTGAAAGGCTTCGCTCACATTCTCTCTCTGGAAAATGCCTGAAGCTCAGCTGCCGCAGTCACAATGCTTCCAAACAAGGATTCAGCCACCTAAATTCAGCACTTTGAATCCAGTTTTTAAAAATTTGCCTAAAATTTTTCTAAATATGTCTAAATAGATATTCTTGTTTAAACACATCAGGAGAGCAACAACATGCTGTAAAGAGAGCTGGACAAAATACAGAAAAGGTGAATACGAGGTGGATAGATTAGACATCAAAAGAAAGTTTTCAACTGCTAGCACAGTAAGATTTTACAATAACTTTAATAAGACTGTGGTGGCATGAAACGTGCCTCTTTTTAATACGTTGATGGAAAGAACTGTGTGATATTGTTGTCTAATAAAAACGCTCTGGGCTTGATGATCAAGGATGTAAGTGCCTTGCAGCACTATGCCCCATGGTTTGGGCACGCCACTCCTATTCATTTTAATGAGAATTACATGCCTAATTACAAAGTTAATTTTGAAAACATGTTTTGCTATTTGAAAACTGTACAGGAAGTTCAGAGAATGTGTATTGTGTTGACAAATAAATCTCCCTCTGAGTGAGACACCAATCAACAACTGTGAAACTTTTGAATCAACATTTTCAAAACCAGATGACTAAAACTAGATTCCTAAATTCATATTCAGGTGATTATTTGAGTTGTTTTTCAGAAACGTGAGCTTTTAAAATGATGATGTTAGGGAAAAGTTGGTAGATAGATATTAAAAAGAAAAGCAGTCAGAAGCATCTATGCCTCTGAAATCTGAATAAAAAGGGCCTTAGCATCATAGGTGCATTTCCTTAACATTAATGTAAAACTTTCAATTTTGTGTTACATTTTACTTCTCACTAGTATTCACTCAAAATCCTCTTCTTTGTTCTATTGCATTGATGGAACTGATTAGCTTTCTTACACTTAATTCTAAGTGAAGGAATCATTTATGAAGCTAGTTGCTCCTAGTGAAGATAGACCAGAAGCTGAAGGTCTCTCTCTTTCTGTCTCCCCAACTGTTAGTTCATCCTCATTAAAATAAAAGAGATTTTTTTTTTCATTAATATTTGCAATTACTTCAACTATGTTGGGAGGAAGGATCCGTACAAGAAAATACCCATGAAACTGAGACAATAGAATGAAACACGAACATACAAGAAATAGAGTTGCAAATGCTTCAAGTTTACAGGAAATAACATAGAAAATAAATTAAGAAATATTGAATGAAAGATCTCTTTAGAAGGAAGTGGTTTCTCAGCAAAGTTCAGATATTTTTATTGTTTTAGCACAACACAAACATCAGGTTGGGTGTGCTGTAATGTGCTATTATGTATTTAAGATTCACATTCCCCTTTCACTTTTTCTTCCTATGGATGGATGATGCTCAGTATCTTTTAACCAAAGGAGGCAAATTAGGCTGCTTAATTTTACAATAGAACTTTTTTTTTTTTTTGGTCAACTAGCATGAAATGAGCAGTCTATCTCTGTCTATTTCAGGAAGGCACCATTAACCCCTATATTCTAGTAAACTGAATGAAATAAAACATAGCAAAGAAGAAGTTCCTTTCAAATTCTTTTAAAATCCCCTATGTCTGTGGAACAGACATGCTTTATTGAACAAGTTTTAGAGCAGTACCATGATTTACTGCATTTTCAACTCAAACTAAGTCTACATTAAATCACTAGTATATGTAATGTCAAGGTGAATGTAGAGATGGAAGTAAAATCAGAGCATGTAGATATTTGAGAGATTTAAAGATAAGGGATTTAATCACGTGAAGTGGCAGATCACCTTTAGAACTTTATTTTGGTAGTTGCTACTTTTTGAAGTCTACAATAGGTGAATTTTACGTGGTCATAGATGAAGAAAGTCTGCCTTATTCTCCAGCCAATACTGGCCTTCTAAGCAGCCTGGACATCATTCCAGTAAGACCTACAACAATAATCACAGAACAGAATCATAGAACTGTTTTCGTTGGAAGAGACCCTTAAGATCATTAAGTCCAACCATAACCTAACTCTAGCACTAAACCACGTCCCTAAAAACCAAATGTGTTCTGTCTTCTACAAGCATTTTTTTATTCGTTTCTGTCAGTCTCAGAGCTAATGTAAGTATTGGGTGAACCTATAGAGCGTAACTCATTAGCGAATGACAGATATTCACTATTCATACTTACATGGTTATTGGGAATTCATTTTTGACAATTACTTACAGATGAGAGAGGAGAAAGAAAAGCCTTCCTGGATAGCATGTATTTCTGAGATCCGAAGCAGAAAGGCAGATTTTGTTAAAGAAAAGGAAACCAGGAACATCTAGCTTTACCACAGTCTTCTGATGCAGTAAAGGCTTGTATTATCACTGCTTGTTAGTGTCTTTTGGACAGTTCTGCACAGATTGGTTACATTTTTTGTCATAGTCCCTAGGAGAATTTGTGGCAGAGAGAAGCTAAACCACGGCTGGCCCTCTTTCTTTTCATCAGTCATTTTGTTTTCTTGAAAGATTTTTATGCAGAAAATAAAGTATTGGAGGGAGTAAGTAATCTTTGCCTGTGTAGCTGTTGCTAGTGAACAGTTAGGCCCACAATGCCAATAATGGATTAAGTTAAAAGATAAGATTTTTTATTTGTAAATGTTAGATGGCTATAGTGTAGCTGTTTACATGAGAAATAATCACTTCTGGCTTTTCTAAATTCAGGAAAACAGGCACATTGATCCATTTTAGAGATTCAACTGAACAGTGATTCTGACACAACTGCCACTTTCCATTGACTGTAACGGGGGCCTTGATAACTTGCTCAGATGCAGTCATCACCATTTACTCAAATCAATGACACCTAGATTTCTGAGCACCTGGTATTCTTACCGTGTGGTAAAGCAGCCTCTGTAATTTATGCACACCATAGAAAAAAAAAAATCTATGAGCAACAAAATAAGTAGATGCATGGAAAACAACGGCTCTTTAAACAGTCTAGATAGCAGAAATTTCTTATAAAATAAGAGGCATATAGTCTTCATGCTTGACAAGCAACATTTGCTAACATTGCTGTTGGATCTGTTAGACACAGAGAATAAAAATACATGACAGTTATCTAACCGAAAGAAAAAGAACAGGAACTGAACTCCTCAGAGAACAATAGTTGTAGTTTCTGAAGGTGACGTTGAGTCATCAACAGCGTCCTGCCCCTGGAAGAATGTTTAGGAAGTGAAAGTGCAGTCTTGGGTATTGCAGCCATCCAGAATAACAACCAGACGAGATCAAGTGATATGATCTGACTATGTCTGTGTCTTTTCAAACAAGAGTGAGTTTCTTTTTTTATTATTATTATTTTTTATTTTTATTCTTCTCCCTCTAATGATTGTCCTTCAGAATTTACGGGTGTTTAAGATGGATCTGTGAAGGAATCCCTGCTACATAGCAGAGGTGCAACCTCAGTCAAAGATTCAACCAATTTATTTTGAACTTTCTCTTGAAGGTCTCAAAAGAAGTTTGTATTTTTATGTTAAAGCCACAAAAAAACGCCTTTATTATTATAATCTGTTGTGTGGCCAGGAATTTGCTAGCATTCCTACAAAAAATTATTTGAAGAATATGTCATTTACACTCAACGTGTCACAAGCCAGAAACTCACGAGGGAAGAGGAAATCATGACAGTGAGATCATGCAGTTACCCAGAAGAAGAACTTACCAAGATGGTCCTGGATTTTTCTTATTTTTCCTTCACAATTTCTTGCCTGCTTTTTTCTTTTATTATTTTTTTCTTTTGTCTTTTTGTTTGATTGTTTTTCTTTGTAGGTGAGAATTTTAAAAGTGCATGTAATCAGGAGGTTAGTCTGGTTTGCCAACAATATGACTGTGAACACGAGGAACAAATGCAGGGACAGTGAATAGGGGTGAAAAAATATAAAGACTGATAAGAAATCAACAGGGCATATATTAATACACTTTGAAAGAGAGACTGGCAACAGCTGTTTGATGTGTGGACTGGAAAGTAGGAAGAGATGCTGGAATGATAAGATGGATGCATCTGCAGAGGAAATGGTTACTGAAGAAACTTTATAGGGCTTGTTAAACCTAAAAGATGTGCATTAAAATACATAGAGATAATAGGAAGAGAACGGCTTAGAGTGCTGTGGAGAAAGGCAGGCCTGAATTTTCCCCAGCATGGATGATGTTGAATTTAGAAAAAGGTCTTAAATGATTTTAAGCTACATTTATACGGGGGTCAAACAGTACGAGAGCATGGTTAGTTAGGAAGTAGTGTAGACAATTTGCCTTGATCATATTGGACATAGTAGACAACTTACTCTAGATGAGATATTCTAGATGAGAACAACATAGTAAGATCGTAACCATAAAAGTGCTGGAGTATAGAAGTGTAAATTCTAAGTGTTAGTCTAGGCATGGCAAACAAAAATCCTTATAAATGAATAAGGAACTAAACATGGAAAAGAGGGAGTTGTGATGTGACGACTGATAACGAGGAAACAGAGGTGCAAGTGGGGCTGCTGACAGAGCAGCTAGAGAAATGAGCAGTAAAGAACAATCATGGGGGCCAGAGAGAAACTTGCTGCCAAGTAGAAGGGAAATGACTAAATGCATTAAGGACAACAGGAAGATCAAATAGGCTTTGAGCCAGGCCAGAAAAAGAAAGTCAGAGGGAAGCTACCATGGCTCATGTGCTGGATTGAACAGTTATTCTACGGTAAAAACAACTGAGATGTTACAAGCACACTACGATTTAGAAGAAAAGATAGAGACAAGACAGGTCCCATAAAACTTCTCAAACAGGAGAACAGACCTTCATCAAATTTCAGTGGCTTTTCATCATTATCTTTGATATTTGTTTGCAAATTTTCTCCTCCTGACCTGTGCACCACTGATTTGGTGCACAGGGATTCTCTGTTCCCAGCAGTTTCTCATCACCATGTGAAAGGTTCATCTCATTCCGTGATGGTAGCTTTTTATGCTTGTAGCAATTCCCTCGGGTTACTAATGGATCATTTACACATCTGAGAATGTTGTTAAGAAGCTCCTGAGGTGGAATGGGATTCCAGCTGTAGCAGCTACCTACTGCTCTTATGTCTTACGGCAGACTCCTGAGAGTTGCACAACTGCCTATTAGCAAGTTGATGATGGATGGAACAGCTGTAAATTTACAAGTAATGATAAGCTTGAGACTCCTAAATTAGTTAGAGAAGAGCAAATTGCAAATTTTAAAACAGGCCTTGAACAAGGATCTTTTTACAGGATAATGCCACCAGCAGGACAACAGGTCAGTGGTTGAAAGCTGTAAGCATTCCTCTGTCCTTTCTTATGGTTTTCCATCTTTGCTGAAAACAGGTAATCTAAATCTCACACATAGTTTGAGTATGGGTTTTATTTTTTCTACTGATCTGCTGGATGGACTTCAGGAAGTTATATGTTCCTCTTTGGTTCACTGGAATATGTAGCTATATTTTCCTGCAAAGTCACCTAAAGTCATTTGTTCTGGAAAGTAAGTGAAAAGTAAAAGGAATTAATATAGTAAGGAGGCAAAACAAGAGTAGTCACTCAGGGATGGTGACAAAGGAGAAACAACAGGATGAGGAGGAAGGAAGAATAAAGCAGCTGGTTCAGCAGATGGAAAAGAGAGAGCATCATACCCATGGTGATTCTGTGAAGCTCTTGAAGACACACTAAAGTGAAGAGAACACTCTGGGAAAGGAGAAATTAGAGAATTAAATCATGCAAGCTTGATGCACAGGAACTGAAACCTTGTTTTCCTTGTATTCTTTGAAAGCAAGCTAAGAGTATACCTAAAAGGCCAGAGAGATGATTACAGAGAGAGAAATGAACAACTTTCATGTAAAGAGGAAACTATGTTGTTCCAATCATCCTTAAAAGACTGAAAGGAGCAGAGTGACAAGTGACCTTTCTTTTTTGCTGTTTCATCTTCTGGTCTTACAAGTCAAGGACTAATAAGTCGGCCTGACCTCATCTGACTTCTCACGTCTTTATCTGAGTTAATTTTTAGCACATGTAGCGTTAGGTGCCTCTGTAATCCTTTAGTACCAGGCAAATAATCTGCATCCATAATGTGAGGACCATAGAGAACTCTGGGCACAAAGAAAGGTTACCTGAATATCTTGGATGAAAATTCTTTTCACAAAATAGTTGTATCCAACCCAACTGAGTTTTAGTGTCAGTTTTGCTGTATCTTTGGTCTACATTTAATAATGAATCACGTGGAAGATCTTTCCTAGGCCTAACAGATTTCAAATACTTCTTCCTTTTGGATTTGAAAATCCTTGAAAGGATTTCTTGTATGGCGACTCAGCCTAAAAATATTGATGCCTTATGCACTCTATGCCAGGAAACAGAAACAAACAAACAAAGACTTTAAAAAAAAACACACAAAGAATGAACTCAGAGGAGAGCAATATGAATTTAGTAGTCTTATTTTGTTCTTCAGAAGGCATTGGGTACTGACTGTTAACTGCTTTGAACAGGCAGATGATTAGTGAAGGAGTACATGGCGTACTTGTTTCACTTAATAGCCAGGTTATTAGTTTTTTATAGAACGAAAGTTTATATGAAAATATGGAACATGGCACAAGGGCTAAATAGTATTGGGAGGCACTTTTAATGAATGTCCAGAGTCTTATATCTGGAGTTCAATGGTATTACTATGTGAAAATAAGCTTGCAGCATCTAGAGCGTAGTAGCTTAACAAGAGCAAAGTGAAACAGTCGACATGGCATTCATGTGGTGCTCACAAAGCCAGTGCCTCTTCTTGGTGTGCTATTGTTACTACCAGCTGTGCAATCTCTGCCTCCTTTCTTTCCTGAATATACAGAGTACAAACCTTATAAAACAGGCACTGTCACTCACTTTGGATTTGCACTGTCCCTAGGATGGTGCTGTCTGACTTTGTCTGAGGTCTGGGTAGGACACTGTATCATTGACAAGTGTGATCCCATCACCCAGCGATGGAAGCCTGTACTTGGACTGAGGGCTTGTTGTACCCCTTTATTGCTTTGTTTGGATCAGCTCTGCAGTACTTTGCAAATTTAAAAATCAAATGTGTGACCCTTTCTCTTTGTTGCCCCTCTTAAAAAAAAAGTGACTGAACATTCTCGTCTGACATCAGCAGTGTCACTTAGGGAGATGAGTCATGAGATATCATTTCATGGGGAAAATTAAAGGGTAAAAGGGCACCTTGAATCCTATTACTTTTATTTCTCTGTTGATTTGGGTTTTATTTGGAAATGGGTGGCTTTTTACTAGTTCTCTATCACTGAAAAGGGAAAAATAATCAGAGCAGCTAAAATACTACATGAGTTTCACTCAGAAATGTCACAACTGTGGCTTTTCTGGGAGAATGAAGAATACTGCCAGACTCCAGCAGTGTCACCTATGAACAAAGCACACACAGCTAATGTGCCACATTGTCACAGCTTTCATAACACATTACTGTGGTTAATTTTAGATCAAACCATACAGATGTGTTTAAGCAAATATCTTGCCTAAGAAGAATTTTTGGGTTGTGAAACAAAGTGGAAGAGTGGAAATTTACTGACAGGCCAGAATACAATGTTTATTAGAACAGTTGGCTTTCAAAGCAAATATAAACTCCTATGCTGTTCAGAATATCTGTCCAATAATTCTACTAATTAATATTATTTAACTGTAGACTGCTTTTTGACCACACTGGACAAAAAATGTCTGTTTTCTCAAAAGGTAGTGAAATCACACCCTTAAAAGTATGTGGGGCACCATTATTTCTACATAACTCTAACTGTGAACATAGTCCCAACATTTTGATTATTTTTTTTTTTAACAGAAATAAACATTTAAATAGCATGCCCCCCAAAAAGTGTCTTTTTGATGCAATTTTAATCTTGATAAGTAGTGTTTCCTTTACTGATCAATTGGTTTTGTAAATGCTGTTTATGTGATGCTATGAGAACAGTAATTGAAACCCTAATTTTGAATAGACCAAAAGTGAAGATGCTGTCTTTACAATGATTTTTGACATGGTGAATTATTTTATTTTTTAATAATGCAGTTAAAAATGTGACTAATAACATAGGTAGTGGGCACAGGAGAATATCCACCTACCTACATTTTTATAAACATGAGAATAAGATATAATTGAAATGCCGTCCACAGTTTATCTCCAAAATAACTCATTTTCCAGCTCCAGCCAACTCCAGCTGTGGAAAAAAAACTTGATTATGATTTCTTCCACTCTTGCACAATGTTGATACAAATTTTAGTGCCACTTTGTTTATCCATTTGGGAACGTTATTCTTGCTCAAAATCACCATAATTTTCCTTAAGATTCAGCATGTGAGTATGTATTAGTAAAGCAGAAATGTTTGTATGGTCTATTATCTGCTTGCGAATACCTTACTGAATCAGCTGTTCTCCTTGATTTAATATTCCACAGGATAATGGAGACCAGAATCTGGTCCAGTTGTTTGGATTTTAGGACAAAGCTGTTAAAAAAATTCAACCATAACATGTCTCTTTTGGGACACGAACTGCTGACACACTTTTTTGTTTGGTGAATCAGTGTGATAACTGAGTCGGAAAAACACTTTCTGGTAATGTGAAAGTAGTCACGAATATGTCATTTTCTCATACCTTTATGGAAAACCAGTACAACTTAGCATTCCTGTCTGTCTTCAACAAGACTAATTAGCAGGCTAACGAGGGTAGCAGCCTGCGTATTTTCCTTTGGGTTCTCAAAGGACTCAAAGGGAAAGTCAGTGTGATTTGATTATTACTACCTATTTTCCTTTTGCTCTTTTGAAAATTCTCTAATAAAATGTAGAGATACAAACATACATGTACAACAATCAGAATATACATAATAAGCCATTAAATAACAGCTTTTCTTTGTCAGTCGCCTTGCAAGCTTATATATTTTTTTGCTATTAAAAAGTTCTCTATGTAACAGAATATTTTTGCTTTTAATATTTCTGATATATATGCATAGTATTTTTTTTAATTTGTGTGTTTGTGTATTCTTGTTCTAATTTCATTTTCATCATGGGTTTCCAGTAACACAGAGGATTTATTGTAGTAGTTTTGGTCTTTCTGACATCAATATATCAGAGTGTGTAATGTGGTTAGGTCCAATTTGGTTGTTTCCATTTGCAGACATTTTTCATGATCCTACATAACACTTATTTTAAGCATAAGATCATGCACTATTTGCATGTATTTGACTGTACAGATTATGGGTTTTACAGATTTTTCTATTATATATGAGCTGTACATCTTCCTGTATTATACACTGCAAAACATTTTTCAATATTCATTATTGCTTGTTCTTTTTGGAATTTTCCTCCTCTAAAATAAATATTATTACCTCTTTTAAAAAGTGTATATATTTTCAAGAGAAAATAAATTAGAATTTAGTTTTAGAAACTGCAGTTGTACATGACAGATATGAAAGATTTTTAAGATAAAGAAATCTCAGTTTTTTCACTTATTATATTGTGTAAAAATGGACATTACCCCCCAAAGGTTTTAATAATAAGCATGTTCATAGTTTATGTATTACTGAAATATGTGTCTTAGTGATGAATCAATTTAGACTTAATACTACGATTCACTTACAAAGTTTGCTGAAAACACACTGGTTTCCTTTCTCACAGTTTAATTTCATTCTGCACAAGTTTATCTAAGACTGTGTAAAATGAACTGGAAACAGAATAAAGTCCTAAACAAGTGAATAATAACAATAAAAAAAGAGAACCTCAGTCCTAAGAGTGCTCATCAGGCAATTTTCAAATCATTTATCTGGTTTTGTCTGGAACAAGACCGTACATTGCAGTACAGTGTCAACTATTTCCATGTCATGTTGAAACTTTGAAAGCTCAGCTATTTCTTGGGCTGAACTTTTTTTTTTTTTTTAAAAAAGGCACAAGATGTGGATTTTTTTTATTTTTATTTTTTTTAATATGGGGACAAAACCATATGTATATGCATTTTCATTCTAACCAAGACCTTACTTGTACTGACCATAAAATCTTGCCTTTTGGAGCTCAGAACAATTATCGTGTAAGAGGTGGGAAGTTGTGTCCAGGAGGAGGATGTTCCATTAAGCCAAGATGAGCTAAACAGTGAACATCATAACTGATTATTTTGAAACTGATTATTTGCTATGCTGTGTTTAAGAAAAGAGCCATCAGCTTCAGCATTGTTTTTTCCCCAGAACAATGCTTCCGGTCCACTTAGCTAGTATGTTAGAAGAGTCACCCATTGAGTCAGGCTGTACCCAACACATATATTTTGCCTCCTAGAAGTGTTCTATCTCTGACTGAATAATAATCAAATAATCTCATTTTGTTTGCCAGAAACACTCTTTCTTTGCATTTGGAGTATAGAATAGGCGTTGGAGTAAAGGCCTGGAGGCAGAGTGAGCAGTTCCATCTGTTAAGGTGCTGAAGACAAGAGTTAAAACCCTGCTCTGGACTTGCACGTGCACCTCAGCTGTATAAGGTTATAGGGAAGGAGTCAAAGGTGATGGTAAGCACATTAATCTTTGTTTTCCCATGGATGTAGGATCTGGTGCCCTATAACTATTCTGGCCTGGTAGGTGACCTGTCCTAGTACGGCCTTTGGCACTTTTTTTGATGTAGCAAAAAGGAAGGAGTTGGGTTTTGGATGAAGTGTGCAACACCCTCATGGGTGTTTCAGATTTCTCTGTAGGTATTTGATGCAGTGCAGTAGAATGAGGAGCCACATCGGTTACTTCGTGTTTTCCTAAATACTCCATACTTCCAGAGGAGGAAAACCATACTCAAACAGGCCTGGTCATCTTTTGTTTCCACCAATATAGAGATATGTTAAATTTCTTCATTTAAACCAATCCCAGTAAGTCAGTTGAACTATGAACATTTTTTCTTTTTTGTTCCTTCTTTGAAATTTCTCCCCTTTTCTCGTCTGCCATGCCCTGTATTTGCAAAAAAGGACACACAAGAAAAAACTCCTAACATCCACTGGAGACAGCAAAGCAGAGATAATTTTGTACCTTCCATGAAACATCTTCAAGAATTCAAATCATTCTGTCTAATGATTTTTTTATTTCCAATTGCATATTATTCTTCTAGGTTTCTGTTGCTAATGATTGATAGTAACATCATAAGCACATGAGTTCAAGAACAAAAAACTACAACTTGTGATGAATAAATTGTTTAAACAGTATGAAACTGCCAGTCTAAATTTAAATGTGCCCTTTAAACAAATCCATTCTCTCTACCTTTACTTTACAGGGCTGTAAATGTGTCACTTCTGTTTTCTGTAGTTTCAGACTCCTCTTATCTCTTAATAGAGTCTGATGGAAGTATCCCACTAGCTCTTTTCCCCTCTTTCAACATGTCCAGTGAAGCAGGATTACAAAAACCACGGCAACACTGAAAAACCACTATTTTCATGATCATATCTCTTGCCAGTTTTCACTTCTGCTCTTAATTTCTTCCACACAGCTTATTTTAATAACAATAACAAAGTTTCTGATATGCACAGTATATTTTTTTGAAACTCTTTTTAAAGAAGTAGGCTAAAAATTTCCGAAGGCAGCTTTTAATTCCTGGTGCAGTGATGATTTAAGCATCCAAATTAAGACAAGTGAGATCTTATTTTAGAGTTGCTGAGCATCAGCAGCTCTGAGTTCTAGAACTTTAAAGCTCAGCACAGTCAAAGAATCAAGCAGGCACATACAAGCAACTCCAAATCAGAGACTGCTTTTGGAAAATTTATCCTTGTTTCTTAAGGGTGAAATCTCAGCCCTTCAAAGTCAATTACAAATCTCCCAATGACTTCAATAGGCTAGGATTTCACCCTTTATATTTTATAGGAAAAAACAAGCAACATCATACAGAAGTTTCTCTTTTAAGATTTTCTTGATGTTTGCTCAACCCTGGCTTCCCTTTAGGTAGGAAAAATCGTGGTTTTAATTTAAACTCCATAAAAACAAATAAACAGTAGCTAATTACAAGGGTGGATGGGGTGTTTCACAATGCTTAAGCTAATGTAGTAAAACACCAAGTGTTTGAAAAAACATTTTTAAAGCTCAGAAAACTTCAAACCATGATGTGTTTTCTCCTCCCTGTTCCCAACAATGCTAGAGTTGCTAATTTTACAATACAAATGAGAAACTGATGACAATTTCTAGTAAAGTAGGTTCCATTTATTTTGGTGGATAACACTTGCAGCACTATAGGATGACACTTTTAACTACTTTATCTGTGGCACTTTTTAGGTGCCTCAGTGTATGTAAGATACACCGTATCTCTGCTCCAATTGTGTGATACTGATCAGCTTACAATGATGTTTGTGTAAAACACATTTCGTGCCTATGATTGACCACACTATGACAATAATTTATAAAATACTTCTACTGTTTGTCATCCTTAAAGATGACATCCTTAATTATGATTCAGACATGGAAAGTATTGCAATATTAAAACTGAAACACAAACACTGTACAATTTTTTTAATTCATAGAGTCTGCTGGTCCTTGAATCACTCTGGTCAGGTGAAAATGAACAACGTGCTCAATAAACTTTTGAACCTATGAAAACCCCAGTAAGATTTAAATATTATTCTGTTCTACAGCTGTGACATATTAAAAAAAAATATGGTTCTATCAGTTCAAAGATTGAATATATGGTTTAGCTATTACAGTCTTTCCATTAACCCATTTCTTCAGGTGTTTTCAAAACAAAAATTGGCCATGATAGGGCTTATTATCATACAAAATATAGATCTTTATTTGGCATATATACCTGTCCCATCTATGTTTACGTATTTTCCATAATAAGGTTAGATACAGGAAGTATTTATCTGATGACTCCCTGAGCACTCCCTTTAGGGGAGTGCTTACCAGAACCAAGAACATTGTTGGTCCAGATATGGAGGGTCCTTGTATGGTAGAAGGTTTTGAGAATAATTGTGGTTCAAGAGCTGTTCTTTGGAGGAATATGATGAGGATCACTCTTTTCTTTGAAAATTTTGCTACACATCTTCTTCTTCTGCCTAATGATCAGAGATTTGAGGACAGATTTCCTTTTTTTAACCCTGCAGGAGTTGGTGTCAGCAGCACTCACATTACAGCTTTTTCATTTCACTTGGCGCATCAACACCAGCGGCTGGACAGTCAAAGGCCCAGATTTCCTACTCAGGTGATTTGTTCCCCGAGAACAAGCAGCCTACCTAGAGTACAGCTACCCTTTATGGGAAGGAAGCACGAGGTAAGAGAATTTGTGCTCCCTTACTTCAGTGGTGGGTTGTTTTCAAAGGGATTGGTGAAGTTGTCTGTGGTTGAAGGGTTTCACTTGTGGAGATGCAGAAGACAGACAACCTCTGATCATCATGCCCAAAGCACAACACTGGATTCCGTTTTAGGCTGCAAGAGTAATTTTAGTAAAATTGCCTTCAATGGCTAGCAAAGGTAAAATATCAAGAATATGGAGAAGACTTCTTCCTTGCTATATGCCTAGAGGTCATGTTTTCATCTGAGCTCTTCAGAGTCTCAAATTGCTCTTTTATAAAGTACACTTACTGTCATTCAATATCAATGCTAAATTTGAGTCATCCCATTAAGCTAATTTTTTACTGGATTTTTAAGCAACAAAAAATCTATCAGAAGTTTCTATAAATAAAGGACAGTGCTGGCCCAGTGTATTTTAGCTGGATATGCTTTTGGACAGTGTAAGATTGTTTCTAGGATTTTAAAAGTCTGTTAATAGTCAGAGTGTATCCTTACCTACCTATCAATTCTGCGTATATAATGTGCTTAGAAAATATGCTGCACTAGGCCACTTTACCTTTTGCCTGGCAATACTCCTGAGGCATCTGTTCTCAGATCAAGGGAGCATTGAAAGGCCTTAAATCTGATATCTCAGACAGCTGTGCTAATTTAACTAAAGGGGCTACAAGAGGGGATAGAGAGAAATCCATAAAATATTTGGCTGACATTTGAAAAAAGAGATAGGATGTTTTCTTATTAACCTTTAGAGCAGCCCATTACATAAATTGTGACAATGTTCTCAGATTAAATGAGACTGTATTCTAGCTTAGCTCTAGATTTATCACTCCAGCAAATGAATTCTACTGTAAAGTCTGGCAATATATCTTTTGAAGAATGCTGTTTATCTCACTAGGGAAGCAGAGTGCTGATAAACAAGGAGCACAGCCTTTTGGTGGAACATGGTAAAGACGGACTGGAAGGAAGATTCAATAGCCCTGCTTTCCTTCTTCAGTGTAGGAATGTTCCATGGTATATATCTGTCTAAAATTAGAGATTTCTCAGAGCACTTCCGTAAGCTTTAACATGAAAAACAAAAGTATCTAAGAAATGTTGCCCTGACTATGTGAATTCTCATTACATATGAAAAGCATTTGAATGGAATTCAACGATGAATGTTTGTTCAGTAGTAGTTTCAATTCCTAGTTGTTTCCATTCACTCTGGACGAATAAATGCCTGGGAGAAAGGTGAGCACTGGCTTTGAAAATAGTTGTAAAATCTCCTAAAATTAAAACAACTTTGGTGCTTTTTTTTTTATTTCTTAGATAATGAAACTAAATCCTGCACTAGTTACTAAGTAGTGAAAATTTATTTGCATTTATTCAAACTCTGACTAATATCAGAAGCTGAAACATAGACTTACAGATATCTATAATGCCTATATGCATCTTTAGGAAGAAAGTAGAAAAAAATTTGAAAAATTATTTTTGTTTAGCGTATGAAAATAGTATGTAACAGTACAAAATATTATCGGAGGCAGCCAGTTGATAAAAACTGTTTCCTGTAAGTTAATTGTTCAAATTCTGTATTTTAAAAGATGAATAAATTAGCTGTTATTATGCCAAGGGTAATGAGCACGAACCTTGATTCCAATAAGATGAATTTCTGAAACCTAAAAAAGTTTTACATGTTAGTTCCTAAACTGCACTAAGGAAGCAGTTTTAAGTTGCTTAAACTTTCAGAAGCAAGAGTTTACACACGTTGTATAGGTCAAAAAGAAAGTCCCTGCTTATTCAATGTGTAAAATATTGGAAGATTGTAAGTTTCAAACTGTAATTCTGTTACTCATGAAAGTAAAGCCTACTTGCCTGAATAAAACAAAGGATAGCTCTTCCTTATAGGGTAAAATTTATTTTCAGTGAGATTTTGTGTCCTGAGGAAATCGAACATAGCTGACCAGAAAGCAGAAGTATATAATCCTACCAGTCCCACACACTCATTTTGTTGAAGGTTGCAGTGTTTCTTTATTTTATCTTTATTTACTGTAGAAAGTTTGTTGGGTGATTGTGACTAATAGCTGAACATCTGGATGCGGTGACCTTTAAAAGCCTTTAGTCATTACTGTGCCCAATTAAACTCAGTATCAACAGAAGGGCTTGCATTTTGACTGGACTAGTATAAATCACTTTGAAAAGGCATTGTGCAAACAGGGGGAAGTGTTACCATCCTGGGCTGATTCCCCTCTGAATGACTTCAGCAGGATGGGTCAAGAGCTAAGGATTTGTTTTCTTTTTTGTTTCCAAAGCACAAACTTTGACAATTAAGAAAATTAATTAGTGAAATTAGCTGGACTAAGAGCTCAAAAACTTCAACGGGGAACTAGACTGGAATTTATCTAAGTCAAACGTCCAAAAATTATCTGGGCCTCACATCTCATCCAGAAAGAAAAAAACTTTTAAGAAAGCTTTTTAAAGACTTAACTGGATAAACAACCATCTCATAAAAAGGATATTAGAAGTAAACACGGAGCCTATTTGGGATGGAAAAAGGACTGATCATTAAAGGAAGCTAAAATGTAAAGGTCAGAAAGTGCAAGTACAAAGTGACAAATTCAAAAAGTCAAGCTGGGAAACAAAAATAAAACAAGTGGGCAAAAGACTCTTCTAATAATGTCTAAAACTTGGAAGTCTGACTTCTGTTCAGTAAAGGCAGAGATAAAAGGCAATCTAATGTGGCACCAAACCCCGACATTCAACAGAGTAACTGTTGGAATGAGGAGACAGATAGAAAAAAAACGTATGACATATACAATGGAAGTAAAGCCCAAATCCAGAGTCGGTCAGGGCACCATGTGTGCCAGGGCTGGTGATTCCCTGGGCCTGGGGATGGGGTGTCAGGGGCTCCTTGGGGCAGCAGGGCTGCCTCCCTGAGGATGGTGACAGGCCAAGGCTGGGCCAGGCCTTTGGCCCCCAGGTGGGGGTCAGGATGCAGGGCAGTGAGGGGAACCAGGGTCAGACCCAGCCTGGGATGGCCAGGCAGGGCCATGGGGACAGGGCTGGGTTGAGACCAGGCTGGGACACCAGCCAGTGGGGTGGGCCCAGATCAGCAGGGCCCATGACAGGCAGGACGGGGCTGTAGCAGGGCTGGAGATGGTGTCCCACAACCTCGCTGGGGCAGGCATTGATGGCCCTGGGCTGGAATGTGGCCATGGGCAGAGCAGGGGGAGCCCCGGGGCAGGCAGGAACATTGGGGCCCCTGAGTGCACTCAGCGGCCCTGCACAGTTTCCTCACTGTTAAGCACTTAAGCAAAAGCAATCAGAAGCCTGGTTTTCCCACGCTCCTTTAAAATCAATGGAAAAAAAAAGCCCCTCTATAAACAGCCATCCAAACTCCCTAAACTGGTGTTTGAAAATTGCTGTCTCTCCATTGATGAGTAGGAGGTCTTTGGGCTGTGCCTGAGTTTGTGTGTTGTGAAGTTATATACTGAATTTGAAGAGGGACAGTAAGCATTATTTCAGACCCTTAAGAAAAATGACTCATGAAATGTATTATAGTAAGAAATAATCAAAAATGTATGAAGTTCAGATTGTCTTTTATATAATAGCTAGAAGATATACAACGCAGAATTTGTATCTAAAAGAAGAAAAATGAGATCTTTGGTGGCTGATGAGCAATTGTTTAACCTTTTTAATATGGAACACCTGGAGGAAAGAGTAATTGAAGATTTCACAATAAACAGAAAATGACATAATAGACAGTTTAACAAAGTTAATCATGCATTGCCAACAGGAACCTTTTGATATCGTTGGTTTCTGGACAATGCATATATCCAAAAACCACTTGATATTATGTCACATGGGAAACTATTAATTTTATTGCAATTAACTAAATTATGAATTTAAGAAGGCAAGATAACAATAGATTGTCATGAAGATAACTAGCAGAGATAGTGCAATTTGCAGCTAATGTGGTTTAGTATTTCTAATCAGTGGCTACAGAATAAAACGTAGTCTAAATTATTTCATAGAGCTTGTTAGTGATAGCGTGTTAGGAGATGTTGGGTGTATTTAGACTAGGTGTCACATTATACTACATAGCTACTAAAAGTCCCAGTTCTTGAATTGTTTATGTTGATGACCTACCTGGAAAATATCACAGTTCCTTTCTGGTCCAGGTATCTGAGTACCTTTCTTCTGTAAATTAAAGCTTCACAGAGGGGAGGCTGCTGTGTGCCTGGATCTTGCCCTGAGGTAAGGTTAGGAGAACTCTTAACATCAAGCAGGTTAAATATAAACATTGTCATTGTAAGAATGATGACTTAGAGAGCTGAAGTGCTAGGAATAAAATGAAATTCAACAGCAGAATGTGCCTAGACTTACATGTGGATATCATAACAGAGAACTATCCTATAGTTTATCACTCATAGATGCAGAAGCAGAGAAAGATCAGGTACTAAAATTTAGGTTCTGTGGGCACTGCTTGAAAGAATTCACTCCATTTGTCATGGTATAATAGATCTCTACTGATAACAGGAGGGCAGAAAATTGTTTTAAGATATGCAGCATTTCAAGCACAAGGAATTGGGAACGAGCATCTTGTAGCATGAAAAAGAAACACTAACAACATAGAGATTTCTAAGTATCAGAGCAAAAAAAATCTGGAAAGTCTTTCCAACATTACAATCCTAAAGTGAAGAGTTATTTACCTTTCTGGATTTTTTAAAATATATTTTTAATTTATTTTTCACCATTCCTATATCGAAAGGTGTTCAGATGTGACTTCCTAAGAACTTTAAGAACACAGACTTTCTCTAAGTTCCTATAGTGATGAAGTTCACAGAGTGATACCCTTCCTTCAACCACATTTTCTTTACGCTGAAACAGGTGCTGCCAGGACATGCCTTTTATTTCTTCATTGTGTGTGTCATGTTTCTCAAGACAATTACCTTTGCCTTCTCATTCCCTAATATGTTTTTTATATGAATAGATCATGTGTAAGATAGATTATTTGAAGATGGAAACTAGATTATTTTACCCTTTAGGAAGAAGAAAAAATCCACAGCAAATATATATAAGTAAATTTTTTATTATTTATGCGTGACGAATCTTGGTGAAACCCATATGATTCTTCTAATCTTCCTGAAGTATTAAGTAGTATTAACGGAAATTAAAATAACCATGCATTCAGGCCACTATCTTTGGTAGCAGTAAAACGAAGAAAGAATTCATATGCAAAATGCTTAAAAAGATTAAATTACTGAAGTAGAGGACAAGAATTTAAACTGTACAAGCTTGCAAAATAAAAAGTGATTTGGAGCCATTGACCCCATGCTGGAAACTCTGTAAGGAAGAATTATTAATTAGAAGGTTGCAAAGGTTTTACAGTAAAAAATCCTATTATTCAAAACTAAAACCCGACATGGCCAACAGTGTGGCAATATGTAGCTGAGTAGCTTGACATCTGATTGCCCTAATACTGATAATGTACATTTGAGAGCCACATTCTACATTTCAGTTTTACTTTCTGCTTCCTGTTCTTCTGAGAAAGATGCACTAGACCTACCCATAGTAGGTACTGTCCTATCATGAGCTAGCACAGTTTTTCTGTGCCATATGTTGATGAGTGGCATTTATATGTCATTTCTTCTCTCCCCCTTCTCTTTATGGTATTGGTAGGTTACAGTGAATGACTATAGCAGTATCACAGGTTGTGTCTGAACTGATCTGTAGGCATGAATACAGTGTGAGTTAAACCATGATTCCTGGTAATTCAGATTAAGGAGCAAGGCTGGACAATTGCTCTGATCTGATCCAATTTTCTGGGTGTTATTTTGTGCAAACCAGGAGCTGAGAGAAGAAGGGAATGTGATTTGTACCTGTAATGGAATTAATGCTAATTGAAGTGAAGGAAACAAGTGTTTCATTATCTGGGCATCATCGAGTTCTACGAATTATCTGCAAGTCATACATTCCATGTGAGTTTTCACCTCCATTTCATTCAAAAATGCACAAAAAACATTGTGTTTCTTTCCAGTTTCTAAAATATTTATATAGCATGTATTTGAAAAGTAAAAACATGTTTTAAGAGTAATTTTTAATGTCATTTAAAAAAATACTATAATATGTTTATTTTGTAACATGCAATAAACCAAACTTTTGCTAACATTTTTTATAATGAAAGTTTGCTGTTTACAGAGAAACTCAACTCAAGATTCAGGTATCTAAATTTAGTTGTTTGTGACATAGATGTTTGTGTATGAGCTAGATGTGTTAAAATCCCATTACCATCACTAGAAGTCTGCATCCACATCACTCAAATGAGGACACTAAATTTGGTTAGCTGACTAGGTTGTTTTGACTCTGTTGCCTATACTACCAAAGGACTTGATTCAGTTGCATACAACGTAGGTGAGTAGTGCAACCTGAGATGCTACAGAGTGTCTCAGATCATTGCATAGGATTAGAAGATATCCGAAAAGATATATGGAAGATCCGTACTCTAATACTTTTTTTATCATCAGTGTGACTGAGCACTGTCTAAACATAGTCGGGGGAAACTTTGTCTAGATGACCTTGCTTGAGCAGATGGGTTGGACCACCCTCAACTATTCTCTGTGGTTCTGTGAAATGTGAAATGTGAAATTATGTGGAAATGACAATTTTCAGTCTCATAATCTTTTTTGCATAGTTTATTCCTTTACAGAATACTAACCAGAAGAACTAACTAAAATTTTTTGAGGGCAAAATAACATTTATAAAGGAAACCAAAAATCCTCTCTAAATAAGAATACTGCTGCAAGCAGAGTATTCAGAATACATGAACTCACAATGTTATATGCTGCACATTTATAATTAATGTTTTGTGGAGTTTTTTTGTTTTTTTGTTAAATATTCTTGAGAATATGGGTTTCAGAACTCCTTAATGAAGGTGATTAAACTTACTCTTTATTTAAGAGCATTTTTTGAGACTTTTAAAAATAAGTAACTTCTAGAATTTGCATTGAATAGACTATTAAACCCTCTTCCCCCCCAAAATAACCCAACCCCCAACCTTGAACGTTTTCAAGCCATATGGTTTCTATTCACAGTCAAGTATTATTTAAATAATAAATATTTTACAATTTTCCCAGATGTATTTCCCTTCTGAAGAAAACAATCGTCAGAGAAATCTCTGAGGCAAAGAAAACAAGATAAGTCCTGAAGTAGAAAGTTAGGCTTCCTGGATTTCTTCAGGAACTACAATTTCACCTTGAGTAGCTAAATTTAGGGACTTTGATGGAGGAGATAAATGATGTAGTGCCACAAA
This sequence comes from Pampusana beccarii, assembly GCA_013399365.1. Classification (NCBI taxonomy): domain Eukaryota; kingdom Metazoa; phylum Chordata; class Aves; order Columbiformes; family Columbidae; genus Pampusana; species Pampusana beccarii. Next base: position 114,960 of record VWYH01001040.1, on the reverse strand, counting down.
TTAAGTGACCATAAGGAACACATATATAAAATAATCCCTTTATCATCAGCAAGTGGTTCCAACCGAGACAAAAAGGCTGAGAGAAACAAAAATGTAATTAAGAAAGTAGTAATAGGAAAAGACATGGAAGAACATCCTCTTGCAACAAACAAAAGTTACAAGCACTTACAGAGTATCAGTTTTCCTTTTAAATTTAAGTCTCCGTAAAATGTTACTATTGTATGTAAGGTTAAAAACTAGTCTTGTACAGTTAGTCTACATAAAGTTAAAGATTAATATATTGTATGTTAGGTTAAAAATTAGTCTTCAGATTTAAATCTTGATGAAGAGTGAAAGATAAAGAAATATAGTCAAGTACTTAATTAATGAAGGTAGACCTGTAAGCAAAACTAAATGGACATCTAACTTGACTTCTAAATATTTTTGACAAATATGCACATTAAAATTAAATATAATTAATTTTATCCTCTCACTTGTCTTTCTTATAAAAAGTACCAGAAAGAAAATGAACTGAAATTATTACTAACCTAACTGTAAGTGTTCGTATAGCACCCATTTTCTTAAACTTTGGCTTGCTCAAACTGGAACTCATAAGCCTTCTTCTCCACTGCCTTCCAACAGACCATCTGTCCTCATTCTTCTTCCTTTTTAATCCCTCCTTTAGTTTTCATGGTCTTATTCTAGAGATGATTTGGCAGTAAATATCTTATTTCTTTTCCACCCAGTCTGTGTCTTCCCTGCTTCAGATACTCCCAGCACACCTGTGGAAATAAAAGAATGTGTCATTATTTAATTTTATAGTGAAAGAGCTGAACTCTGTAAATGATCTTAAGTTGATGAGAAAAATTGTGCATCAAACTAATGTTATTACAAGACAAAATATGAGAAGGACATAGAAATCAGGCCAGTTGCTGTTTTCAAATGATACTGCTTCATATGCTACAGTGAAGTAATCAGATTTATACCCTCCTGAGAATCTATTTCTATGTGAAGCCAATCTCTGCAAAAGATATCTCTAATGTGTTTATATAAGTTACGTAAGTAAGGCATAGCATAAAACTGTGTTGCTGAGGAGACTCAACAACAGAGTTCTGAGACAAGACATGCAACCTGTTGGCTTGGAGTCATGGTTTCAGATGTGGCTGGAAGGTGTCTCAGTGTAGAACTAAATGCCTCCTGCCTCAGGAAAATGCACAAATTCCCATGATGCTGGATATGTGTGGACAGGCCCTTCATGTGGCAGCTTTGTGGATGGTAAGAAATATGAGAGGCTTCTCCTGTGGAAAGAAAGCCCTCTAAGAAATTTGCAAACATTGCTATCAACTCAGAAATTTAGCAATTCAAATGAAAGAAAAAAGCTGTGGGCAGTGAAACAGCATGGACCTCACCTCACATATATACTTTAAGTTGTTAAAGGTGGGGGTTTTTAATAGTCCTTTCAACTGCTCGTCATAAAAGCAATTGGCAGGTTTTACCCTAGTTACATTGAGGCAGAAAAGGTTAGCACTGAGTAGCAGTGATAATATCATAAACCAAAAAGATATCTTTCTGGAACGGCCCTCTGTGCAAGTCCTGGATTATCACACATTCCTGAAAATGTCAGTGGTGATTTGCTAGGACTATGAGGAATTGTGTTCCCATTTACTGCATGTTTCAGCAATGGCAACCACTCAGATCCTATATTTTGTGTATTTGGTATCTCCTGCCTTTGTAGGTTACTCTCAAAGAAAGAAAGAACATGTCATAAGAGACTATGCATTACCAGTGGTGACGACAGCAAATAAAAACTGCAAGGTGCTATGATGTATTTACCTTTCACTACAAGATCCTCTGTTTGGATTTAACAAATTAGCTTCTCAGAAATTTGCTCATCTGAACAGCAGCTGCTTGCCATATGGATCAAAACTGCATTTGGCAAAAGGAATCATTTCCTCATGCCCATCTGATTTTCATGTACAGACATATATCTGAGTGTTTGAGGGAGGAGTTTACTGGTCTGCTGAGGGTGGTTCAGCTGAGAAGTGTTTATTTTGAATCTCAGTTTTCTTCTACTTTTTTTTTCTTTTTCCCAGAAAGTTCTTCTGCAGAAAACTTGGAACAAAACAAAGCAAAACCAAAAGCCCTGAATCCAAAACTTAATAATCTGAGGAAAATGAAAGGCAGTGGAAAAGTGGAGGAGAAATATTTTTTTAATCTTATCAAAATAAGCTAAAGAAAATAGTCTGGGTGAAATTCTGGCTCATGTATTTCTTGTATCTTCTATATATTTGATTACCATAAATAAAATCAATAATTTAATTAAAGAATGGCAAGAAACATTAATAGTAGTAATACTTAAAAATGTTGTCAAGGAAGTTCTCAATTTACCTAATTACATCTTAAGTCTATTAAATATGATTATGCAAATATAGAAAAAATATTATTTCCCTGTATGCATTATAATTCTATGAGCACATATTTTGGGGTTTTTTTTAAGTTATAGATTTCTAGCACTGCTCATGGAAAGCTGCCACAGCAGATTTCATGCTTTTAATGAATGAACAGAGCCTCACAACACCTTCTGGATATTCTGGGTAAGAATTGTAGCAACCAGTAACTGAAGTGAGTGAGATTAAGAAAGTTATTCATGGCTTCATTGACCTCTTGAGCTCTTGACTCGTGACTTATTTAATCAGAACCATAGCTACACAGGAAATTACTTTTTATTATCATAAGATTTTATTTTTTTTTAACTTTTCTAGGTTCTTCCTGTCTTTGACGAAATCACAAAATCTGATATTTTTGGGAACTAATATTAAAAATGTATTGAATTTCAGCAATTAAAATAGTTCATTCTATTTTAGTTCTATTATATTTTATAGTTCTTTCCATTGCACATTAATTCTAATTTAAATTTAATATATCTAGAAACTTATCCAAATTGAAAAATGTCATTTTAAATTCTGATTGCATTCTGATATTAAAATATCTGACCTGCAAATTCCCAGTCGGATTTAATTAAAGTTCAGGATAAGTAGTTGGATATAACTTCTATACACACTATGTGTATTGGCAATAATTTCTTTATTGATCATGTTCTGGAATTTTAGATGCATTCAAAATAACATTCATAATTAATTATAGGAAAGTTCCAAATCTAATAGATTTTTTCTTTCTATTTTTGGAGCTCCATTCACATCTGTTGCTACCAGTTGTGATAAATTCAACAAAGAATGTAAAAGGCAAGGAGTGTAGGGGTTTTTTTTAAAACTAGGAAACGAGTCCCCTAAAAGTAATCGATAACCCAGAGCTAGATATCTAGATATTTAGACAAATTTTAAAAGTTGAACCCTGTTCCAAATTGCAGATATCCCCTTAGCTACTTTTGATCACATCGGCACATCTAGGTAGCAGAGTAAGACTATACAGAGGTACTGCCTTTTGCTTCTGGAGACATACATGGGTGCTAGCATGGCTCTATGCCTTAATCTCAGAAAGTGTGATTAGCTCAAATCCAGGAATGCTATACCTCTCCTAAGTCTGGTTCTAGAAGCAGATAGGTGAAATCTTGGTGATATCATCACGTATGTCAGTAAAGATGTATTGAACCTGGATGCTAAACCAAGAAGTGAACTGGAAAAGCTTAAGTACAGGAATTAATCCATGTTTATCTCCAGAGTTAAATTCTTGATTCATGGTTATTTTTCAGTGTCAGGGAATTAGCATCCTTAGGTGAAACAATAGATATTTAAAGCAAATAGTGGAATACTGCAGGTAGGGTCCTTATTTTCTTTTGCTGTGATGTACGTAGAAGAACACTCAGGAAATACGAGTTAATGGTTTGTTGTCCCCCAAAAATTTTTAGTGACAACTCAGGACTCTCTTCATTTATGCTTGCTGACTTGCAGACTGGACTCAAGCTGAGCCATTGAGTTATCTGTCTTTCAAACCAAAATCTGAAGCCTGCACTAAATTTCCTACAAATTCCTGAGGATTCTGTGTTACATCGTAAACATACAAACATGGCAGTTTCATGTGAGTCCACCATTTTCAGCATGGTTTTAACTCATTAGAACATATCTGATCCACTAGAACAACATATTTTCTCCCCTTAATCTACCTTTTGCCTTGTTGGACGATTGTATTTCCTTAATGCTTAGCTTTTTTTTCCTGTTCTCCTCATCTGTTAATTTCATTATCTTCTCGGTATGAAAATCAGTGAGCAAATTTCGGCTAAAAGGAGTTATGCTGAAGACACTCAGAAAGGCAGGCAGCTGGCAGAGAGGCAGTAAATACTTCCAGGAGACTTTGAGGGCAACCTGCAAGTTGCTCTGGAAGTTTGTTCTACCCAGTCATATTATTAATAATTATGTCCCAAAATGCCTGTTTATTTTTAACAATGCCATGATGAAAGTTGGCTACCTCAGACAGAACTGTCAGAAGCATAGTTATGTAACATTAGTTGAAAGGAACGCTACCCAAATTTATAGCTAGGTAGAAGTGAGAGGCCCACGTAGAATCTGAAAAGTGGGAAAAGGGCCTTTAGCATGGAGTCACTGCATGTTTTTTTAAGTTTGTTTGTGATCAGGCAATATGTGTATGCCATGTTACATGGCAAACTGGTGTGTATGCTTTCCAGGGTCCACCACTGAACCCGCTGCCTCCAGCCCAGCTGGTTGCTGGGCCATGTGTCAGGTTGCTGCAGGCAGCACAGGAACAAGCAGATATGTTCTCAGGAGGGGGCATCTGCACCCAGGAAGCTTCCAGGGGCTTCCTGTGGGATGACTGGAGCTGGGGGACTAAAACAGAAGTATGTAGGAAATACAGCATATAACATGGTAGAATTACAGTGTGAGTCAGGCAGAAATATATGTCTTCCCATCTATTTATGGTAGGATCATAGGTGTTAATGATTGTCCTCCCTTTTTTTAATATTCTGACAGACTTCCTGGACTCTAGAATTTATCTGAAAGTTTTCTTATGTTCATTATTTTCACTTTTGGATCCCTGATGTGTACATAAAAATGCAATTTAAAACGGATTTGTGGGTAGGCAATCTTCCATTCCAAACACAGATGGTGCATCTGCATTTATTATTTAGACATGCTAAGTGGAACACTTTTTTACCATGTATTGTAACTATACTTTGTTCTCTCTGACTTATTCAATGTGGAACTGTGGAAACACAGAGACTCTTTTATTGAAGATACAACATTTGTGCTCCATTAATCAGCTAAAGAAAAATAAACTAGTTTATCCCTTCTACAGTTGCTATTTTACAGCCTTCTTGTCTGCAGAGATTTTACCTAGAAAGAAGGTTGTGTCATTGCCTTGTTCATCAAGTATGCAGTCGGTCTTGGCTTAAACAGTGTGATGCACCACTGAAAAATGCTCTTCCTTCCTGTTACAGTTACGGCATGTTTGATTGAATACTCATTTCGCCATGGTTGCTACTTCACGGGAATTTTTGCTGGACGGATGACCTATGATTCTCAGTTTGAATTTATATTTTTCTGTCTTGACATTCTCTTCTTTGAATTACATCACAAAAGCTAGCTGTTCATTCAGACTTGATTTTACAAGGCTCAGGCTTGTATTTGGTCAGTTTTGTTGTTGCTTTTGCCTCAGGATAAAACTAAATGGGTTTTCCACTTCACTCTATGAGTTTTTGATCAATAGTTTGTAAGTTGTTTCGGAGTCAAAGCCCTTTGAAGTACCTTCTCCATTTTCATAAAAATAGTCCCATATGCCAATACCCAAGGAAGTTCTTCTGAATACACGTCTAAACCCATGAGTAGTTTCATAGATATAAGTGAAGATAACAAAGGATTTAAATTTGTGGGCATGTTTTATTACCTCTTTAAATGTGTCACACAGAAGAACAAGTAGTGTACATTATTGATTATGAATGAAGTTTAGGGCAAACCTAAAATTCACTTGTATTACACCTTTTCTAAAACATAGTGGAATGAACATTCATGAGAATTAGGATGTCAAGTAGACTTTTATGTGCTTTTCTAAAGCTAAGCTTCTATGTAAGAGTGAATGACTATAAGCAAAATTTAGAAACCTTTGGAGTTACAACAATTATTTCTTTTTGGCCTGCAGGATGCTATAAAACTTGTGCAATATCATAGACTGGGAGGCATTTTCCTGAAGTGCCTCCTCCCAGCTGTAACACCTTCAGCTGTGATCGTTGTGATCAGTGTGAAAGCTGTTCTCTACTGTGAACCTCCATCTTTTAACTTCCCTTTAACAGGAGGGCCTTGGAAATAAAGATTCAACAGGCTTCTGTTTATTGTGCCAGTACTTTATCTGTACTAGACGGATACACTGATGAAAGTGATAGAACATTTCCAGCTGTTATTATTCCTTCACCTCCTTAACAAGATTCTTTGAAAATCTATTGTACTTTGAAGAAGTATTCTCTTTGGTTCTGTTGTAACTTTATATTTCAGCAGTCATTCTGTTGTCTGCAAAGTCAGTAAAGAAGACAATTAACAGGATAGTGAGTAGCATATCTCAGGATGCCACCTAAAATGCCTACTAGCTGGAGTTGTAGTTGGTAAATTTTGCCTCCAGATTTTCATGAACTTTTCTTCTAGTGTTTGTTTTGTAGGGAAAAAATTAATTCATAAATCTCAGCCCATCTAGTTGTATTTCTAAGTTGACAGTAGACAGGAAGATGTCTGTAATTGTGTGGGGTTTTAATAAAACTTCGAGAAGAGAGAAAGAAACAGAGAAAGAGGAAAAGAAGGAAGGAAAGAAAGGCAGAAAAGTAGAGAGAAATTTAAAAGGAGAGGCTGATGGAGTCAGAGAGAAAAAGAGAAAGAGAGAAAAAATAGAAATAGAAAGACAGAGAAAAATAAACAGAGGAAGAGGAAAGGAGGGAAAGAGAAAAAGAGGAAAAGAGAAAAAGACAAATAATTAGAAAAAGAAAGTAAAAGAAAGAAAATGAAAGAGAGAGAGACAAAGAAAAAAAAAAATTCGGTATACACTGTCAGCTACTGGCAATGAGGCATATAAGTGGTTTACCAGAGTAAATAGTGCTCAATTTTTTTTTCAAAATGTGATATACAGCATTCAAAATTTTGGTTAATTTTGCCTCCCATTAAAAATTGGAAGATTATTTCCAGATACAGACTCAGCTTTCTACACCAGTCCTTTCAATGGGACTATATCAGACATCTGTATCATAAAATACATGGTAATTGTAGATAGTGTATTTGCTATTTTAATCTTGGGAAATAAATACCATTTTTTTTTTCCTGGAGAAACTACAAGAAAAGTAGTTTAAATGTTGTTCTTCTCAAGCTGAGTGACACAGCCCTCTGTTTCCTGTGGGTGCTCAATGCACATTCACAGTGGTTTATTTGAAGTGCTTCCATAACTGAAGGACATGTGCATAAAATAATCCCAGGCAAAAATAAAGACAGTTTGTTGCCATTGCTCTTTAATATATGAACTGAAACCACATTTTTTTATCTACTGAGACTAAATGAAGAAATACATTGGAATGGTAAAAAATAGCTAATCAGATATGCGGCATGTAAATCTACATATTTTCAGAATTTTCAAGTGTTTCCATGAAAATCAAGTAAAGGACAGAGGGACTCTTAGGGGGTTTTTTGGCTTTTTTTTTTTTTTTTCTTTAGGAAAAGCAATAAAATTTTAGCACTGAACACTTGTTGTTCCTTAGGATATGAAAAAACTATTATTTTTCAGGATTTTGCATGTGAAACATTTTGTACCAGAAGTAAAAAGCAACTCACAGAATTTTATATTTGAAAATTCCTTGTCCAGCTGATTTGTCTCATATTTTTGTTTAGCTGTTTACATCAGAACCTTGGTAAGCTGCATGAAGCCAGAGAAAAAGTCATGAATCAGCATGAAGATAATTAATTTCATAGCACCAAAACTGGATGACCATCGAATATTGACAGGTTGGAAAACATTCTGAGGAAGTATCACTGCAAACTTGTTCTGTTTTCATACTTTTCCCCAGACAACCTTCATTGATTACTGTCAGATAGAATTTCTTGTGTATGTGGACATGTCCTTCAATCCAATCTGTAGATTCTTAAATTAAAACCCAGTGTTAGTGATCTCGGGAGTTAAATATACAATGAGTATTAATCTGTATATCACTATTTTAAGACAGACTTCAAAAAAGCTTGCAGCAATTGTACAAAGTCAGAAATAACATGTTTCAGTTTAGGATAGACCACAACTGTTATTCAGCAGAAAAAAAATACTTTTCCATAAAGTTTTTTTCTATGCAACTGTTGTAAAGGCATTTGTTGCTTCGTGCCTATTAGTATAAATCTGATTTTATTAAGATAATTTTATTTAATAATCTGATAAAAATATTGAAATAGGCCATCATAGGAGCTTGCTCAACAGTAGTGCTCCAAATTTAAAAACTTATTATTTAATAAGTTTCATTTTGGACATGAAAAATGGGATCAAGACTTTGGGAAAATTAGCGAAGCTGATGAATGTGAACAAGCAGACGGCTTTAAAATGGTAACTTCAGCCTATAGGCATGTAAATTCTGCTGCAACCTTCTTTTTGCTGCAGAAAATAGTAGCAAAATCCTCAACAGAAGAATATGCAAAAGCAAGAATATGCTCTGTCACTGTTTAATGTGCAGTGAAGCCTAATCATCCATGCTCGAATTTCACCTATAAGAAAAAAGTTTGGCAACAATTAATCTCTATGAAAAGTGGGGATTTGGTACTTGGTAAAAATAGATGCCATAATATTGAGGTATGAAATACTAAAAATAGCATAGAGAAAATGTGTGTATGTTTTATTGGCATAGCAAATGTAGAGCAATCACACTGTGTCATTTCAGTACTAGCATTGCAACACCTGTGATAAGATCTTTGAGGGACAAAACTGTACTGAGAAAGATTTCTCTTTAGTATATAAAGAAACTGAAGCAGCAGAGAAATGTAACAGTTTGCTCTAGTCTTCCTTTGAAAGTTCCTGTCCTGATTCTGCAGAGACGTCTCTTTTCCCTACTTGACTATTTTCCAGTAGCTGCATTACAAAGCTTATATACCTTGAAAAGAAGTCAAGCTGAGATTCCTCTTCTGATAACATCTTTTCTGATGTCTTGGCAAGCTTTCCGTCTCTGGGGTTACAAACCTTAAACCAGGAAAGACTGGTGCTCTATGGCCATGAATTGTGAGCTCTTTTTTGTTGTTTGTGTTTTCTCTGAGCTGCTATTAATATGTCCTCATGCCTGAGAGATTGCTAAGAAAGTGATGAATCCCTGTTTAGGTTTCTTTCTAAAATCTTTAACAGCACCCTAGGTAGAAATTCTCCTCTTTGATATGAAATCCTAGAGAATTTAGCCTTGACAAGCAAGTTCTGGAAGTCTTCATTCCCTGAATTCAAAGGGATAATGCTTTTGTCTCTGGATATTCGAGTTGCTGAAGTTATTCCATAATGTATAATTCACAGTCAAAGACCAGTTTAATCTTATCCTTTGTTACTCTAAACATATTGAAAATGCATTTTGAAATGTCTACCAGACTGAGAGATATTAATAATATTTTTACAGGAAGATCTCATTTTTTTTAAACCTCTGTCCATTAATTTTCTGTAGTGGGTCTTTCAGCATCAGTTTTGGTAAGGTCTTCTCAGCATATCTCTCAATGGTGTTTCTTTTACAGAAGTATCATATTGGAAGATAAGAACCCTTTGCTGTCTGACAAACATTGCACCTCCTCTAGAGGTAAAGTGTATACTACAAGAACCTGTTTTAAACTTTTCCTAACATAAAAGCACACATTTAACTTGAACAAAAACACATATGGGGTTCCATTAATATGTGTGTATTGTTTTTGCCAAATTTTTCCTGGAATTGTTTGAATATTTTTTTTTTCTACACCAATTTGGTTTAAATTTATAAGTAAAAATGATGTCTTGATTTGAAATATGTCAGAAGTTTACTCTATTTTTAAAATAAGAGCAATTACTGAGAATAAAAAAAAATGCTCCAGGAAATCCAAAACTTGTTCTCCAGTTTGGGATTTAAAATATAAAAAGATATTAGAGAAACTACCCTCAGTTTTGATGTTTAGCTAAAAATGGAACCCTTATGGAGAAGGACCAATGTATGAATATTTGAACAGTTAAATAGTACAGAGAGTAACTATCCTCAGAGAAGTTACTCAGCAACTATGGCATGTATTATCACTTAAGGGTTTCTGAGGCTGTTGGTTCATATAAAATGTATTCAGCTTCTCCTTGTTTTTCCAATAGCCAGTACTACAACTTGATTTTAGTAAACTAAGGTCAAAGAGAGGTTCATTTTTAACTAAATCCCTAAAAAAAAAAAAACAAAAAACAAAAACACACACAAAAAAAACCAACAACAAAACAAACAAACAAGTCTAATGTAAAGGTTTTGCAGATGGCGTTTATCCTTTCTAGGCTTTCTTGACACTACAGAGTAGGAAACAAACAATTTTAAACAAAAAGTTTAACATCCTCAGTCAATATATCTAAATTCTCAGTACAGACAAGGAGTGATTCTTCTGAGTGAGGGATTTTTTGCATTTCTAAAAGCATATAGCCACAATGTAGCACATCCCCAAAAACTTCAAGTGGATATTACTAGGATTTTTTATGAAAATAACCTTTTGACATGTACATTTGTTTGCAAAATTTATCTCCTTGTAGACAAAGCATTTAGATGTGGAAATATCTAAAATTTGATCAGATATTTCCTACTGGTAGCAGTGTGCTATATAGAGATTCTTTCATTTTTCTTTTGTTATTTTTTCCCCAAAATATTGGAAACAGTAATTTCCAAACTGATCTTGAAGGATTGTGTTATCATCAGCTGCCATTAGGCACCGTGACATAAATGGCTTAAATGGCTTTCATACTAGAACTTAAAAATTGTTTTGTTATTCGTCTTAACTATTCTTAGTTAGCATATAACATACGTAAAAAGAAGCTACAATATGTCTTACATAGGAAAACTGTAAAGGATTTATGTTGTTAACTGACTGCAGGGATGAATGCTGGATTATCTGACTAGGGTTTAGGTCCCAGACCTGAGCACCTGGGAGTCTGGGTGTGGGGAGAGCTATGAATTATATATGTTTGATTATCATGAATATATGTGAATTATAATGGGTGGAAACAAGCACAACCAAGTCACTTTAGAGCTCATGTTCCCTCTTAGCCTCAGCAACTTCAAAACCGTTTCATTCACTCAGAAACTTTTCATTCCCCAGGAGCATGCATCTGTGTATAAAATGATAATCTAGACTGTTTTGCACTTTGCATATGCCCTGCATTGTTTTGCACGTTTGTGCAATGAAAGTGCTCAGTCAAGGTGTGAAGCTGCTTGCACAAATCTGTTTTGGGGTAGTGGAAAATGCAACTGTAGAGGTTCAAGCAAAATCATACCATACCTTGTGCCTTCAAAGCCGGATAACAGCCCCTGACTGATTTTCATTTTAAGCTCTGCCATGGGCTGAAGGAATCAGAGGGGTTTTTAAAGCTAGATAGTTTAGGTTATTAAATGCACATGGAATTTTACCTGTGAATGTTATGTTGCAGAGATGGACTATCTCAGGGCTGTAGGTTAGTGCCTACATTGCAGAAGGAGGTGTGGCTCGTCTCCATCCTTGAGTATCCCTGGTGGCTAATCAACAAGAAGTCTTGTCTGAGGTGCCACGCTCTCCTGCTTCACTGCATGGGGCTCTGAACACTTGACTGGGGTGGTAAATTCACCGTCTGTGACTAGCAGATCTGATCTGCAGCATTTAGCATGATGACATGCAAAATCCTTTTGGCTGAATCTAAAATGGGAGACTCCGGGGAGCTTCTGAGCTTCTGCTTTCAACTAGACATTAATCCCTGTGCTTCGATCTTGTTCTCTTCTTCTCCCCCTTCTACCTTTCAGCCTTTCTGCCCCATTTGCCTTATATTTTTTTTTTTTCTTGTTCTGCGTGAAGAAGGCTTGGGGATTGGGCTGGAAGGTGGTGTGTCCAGCTGGGGCACTGCCTAAGGAGCCTCAACAAGTATTGGCACCTGGCATGTTCTGTAGCTCTGCTTAAACTTTGCCTTTCCCAGCGGTGTTGAATCTCAAAGTCCATACCTCAGTCTTTTGCCTTCCTTGTCTCAAACTCTGTTTATTAAAAAAAAAAAAAAAAAGATAATAAAGACAATAAAAAATTATCCTGCTTGAAATGTGGAGCACTTTGCTTGATTTTAATTTCTCAGGTGGCCTCCTAACAATATATACCACATGCACTTGCTGATTTTATTTGACTTATTATCCAGTAGGACCTTAACAGAATGATACCTATACTGGACAAATCAATAAGTAAAAATGTTTCTTTTGAACAAAACAGGTAATTCGTATGATAGATGCTGCTTCATTTAGGAAAGCTTTCCTTTAAAGCTAATTGTGATTTGGTATTACTCTGTGTGTGTGTGTGTGTGTGTGTGTAAAGATTCCTGCCAAAACTGTGAATATCTAACATTTCTGACTAGCAAGTTACATCTGAAAAACAGATCCAACTGTGGTTATGGTCAGAAAAGGGAATATAAAAATAGTAATTTCTATGTATTTGGTCATGTCTGCTTACTTTTCCAACCAAAATAAATTTTTTCAAACTTTTTAACTCATGTAGGCAGTCCAGAGCAAATATATCTTTGGTAAAGTGTGCAGTAACTCTTTTTAGATATCTTCTACACAAATGTTATGCTACTTTCCTAATACAGAACTACACTGATTTGAAAGTCAGGTTATCAGGGCAAGTTTGCAAAGATGCCCAAAAAAATAGAAGAATAAAAAAAAAAGACAATGAAAAATCCCCACTCTCAGCTAAGACCCTAAAAAATAATGAGAAAAGAGATTCATAGGTGAGAAAACATGCCCTCGAAAGGTCAGAAAACATAACAGAATATTCTTGCAGGAAACCTAAAACTTTTCATTATCATATTTAGGTCTGTAGTTTCTTTATGTGCAAACTGAAATTTAACATGGAATTCTTTTAGAAAATTTATGCGTGAAATGCAGTATTTGCAGCCTGCCTTCATATTAAAATTCATTGCAAGGCAAAATTTGATTGAACTGAACTAAAATATTACGCTTCAGTTATAAAATACATGGGGCAAGAAGACACAGAAAAAGGATCATACTACATTTCACAGGATATGATGCGGGACCAAAGAGCTTTTTCTTTTCCCAGATCCAGATGCAAACCTTTGCCTTGACTGCCTACAAATAGAGTGTCTGCATATAGTATCTATAGGATCTTTCCCTTTCCAATCTCCCTGCTGTCCCTGGCCCTCCAGCCCATATGCCCCAGTTTCCACTGAGGGGAAATATATAGGGCTTATGTACAAAGCAGAGGTGTCCTCCAGCAGGTCCCCAAAACTGGACAAATTGAGTACCAGAACTACGGAGTTGCACTTGCTCAGCATAACATATGCAGCCAAAGAACCTTATGCCCATGACTTGATCTCTCAAGCAGAACGGCAGATACATCATGAATAATACACAGGGCTATGTATTAATAATGGGAACCCATATAGCGAAATATTTTCTCCATTAGGGATCACCATAATCCTCAGGAGACACAGCAGAAATCTTCCTAAAATTCAGGAGAAATCTGACTACAGGCCAAATATTCCCCTCAGGGAAGTCAGAGGCAAAAAAATCTACTTGACTTTAATGGCGTATGTTTTCGTGCTTTATACAAAAAAAGGTCACTCATCACATGCATGGACAAGTCAAATACATCTGGTTAACAGAAAGTGGCTATTTTAGGCTCAGCATGATGCTATGATTATTTTTGTTGCCTATTGTTTATATTTATGTCTATCTTGAAGCACCGGGAGAAAAACAGAAAACAGAAACTAAGCGAGATATCCATGTTCTTCAGTCGCAGTGGACAAGGATTTTGCACAAGGTCATTGGCCAGTGGAATACATCTTCTCTGTTCGCAGGTTCTACATCCCTAATGAACTCCTGTAAATTAACTTTAATTCCTGGGAGAAAAAATAAGGACACAAACAGACAACCACAGAAATAATTTTCCTTCTGAAGGTTTCAGAAAGTATTTCTTTTCTTACATAAACATGTTTTTCCTGTAACGCCAAATGTTCGGAATATTTTCTTCACAGGATCTCTCACAACTTCTTTCTGTCCCCTTTCTTTCACTTACCAAAGCCGTAATTGCCAAATAGAAATTTTATATTTTGCCACTGGGCATAAATTGGGTGAAAAAAAAAAGCTTCAGGAATATAGGAAAAAAATTGAATAAAAGTTAACAATGAACGTTTGTGATTTGGGAAACAACCTGTGTTTAAGAAAAGCTGTTTCACTCAAAGTTGTTTATCAGCAGTATGGATAGTAAGTCTGGGCAAAGGAGCGTGGGCTGGAGAAGGAGATCCATTTTCTAACTCACGTGGCATGAGGCCACATGCAGGTCTCTGGTTTATTTGTGGAAAATGGAGGGAAACAGTTTCCTGTGTTGTCACACACTCGTGCTATTGACGGTAGGTGGGTGCATGGGAGTAAGGAATAGTTTAAACTAAGGCAGAACTTTTCCTGAAGTGTTTATTTTTGAACACTTGTATGTCACGAAGGCCGGTCTCATGACTCTAAACAAAAACCAATGCCACGGATTCCAGAAGGCTAAAATGAAGTGCAATAGAAGAATTACAAGCACTTTGCCTGCAAGAGAAGGAAGATCAGGCCTCGCTTTGGACTGAGGCTCGTCTCCACGGAGCGACGCCAGCCAGCTGAAACTTGACCTTTAGATTCCCCAGAGTTGCCACAATTTTGGGGAAGTGGCATTTGTCAGATGGCCAAAGAGGGTGATAGAAAGGCCAGGCTGGTGTCCAGGGGCAGCCATGGGCAAGTTGGAGGAAAGGTGTTTTCTTACTGGGAAATTTGCCTTGCTTTGTCTCTGGCCATGTGTGGGGGAGTCCTGCTGAAGAGGCTCTGGATGAGTGTGCTACCTGGGGGTGGGGCTGAGGGGCAGGTGGAGAGAGGGAGACGTTGTGAAGGGAAATGTCTGCAGGGAGGAAGAGGTTTGTTGTGGCTGCAGGTGAGAGGGCAAAGGGGGCTGTGGGGCCAGAAGGGGCTGGGGGGATGCTCTGGGGGACTGCACATCAGCATACACCAGCTCTGGGGTGTCCGGGGGACCTGGCCCAGCTGCTCGTCCTGAGCCCCTAAGGGATGGAGGAGACGAGCCATAGGGGAAGGAGGGAGGGCAGGGTGGGATGAGGTGGTGGGAGCCCACTCCCCGGGCTGGCTGCGGGGCGGGAGGGGAGGCAGCTCCTGGGGAAGGGAGGAGGAGAGGAGGCAGAGAGGGGATGTTGTTAAACAGTTTCTTACCGTAAGAGGGAGTTGGGACCCAGATCATTCCAGTTAATCACACAACAAACTTAGATCATCGCAATAAAAAGCAGCTCGGCTCACTCTGCCTCCTCTAGTGACCGGCTGTGCACAGGGTCCTTCCGAGGAGCCATCTCCCCTTCTCCTCCCCGCCAGCCGCCGGGGGGGCCGCCAGCACCATGTGGGCCACCCAACTCCTGCCAGCCTTGCTGCTCCATCAGCTGCTGCTGCTTCCCATCAGCATCCCTGTGGCAGGTTAGTTTTTCTATCACTTCGCCAGTGACTCCCCCACCTCCACCTCGCAGCTGCATCATTTTCTCTCTCCCTCTCTCCGCCGTGGCGAGGGTGGGTGCTCGGGGCGGTGCACCGGGCGCAGCCCCCGCAGGTGGGGCAGGCAGGGGGACCCCGCCGCTTTCCGCACCCCTCAGCTCCTACCTGTTCGGCGGGACCGGCACCTCGCCCCGCAACCAGCGGCCGGGCGGGGGCTTAAGGTGCGCCGGTGCCCGCCCAGCGCCTCCCGCGCCCGGGGAGGGGTGCGGAGCGGTGCGGAGCGGTGCGGGGGCAGCGCAGGGGGTCGGGTCAAGCCGCTCTGCCTGTGGCGGGGTGTCCGCGGGCAGCGCTTTGCGGGGAGGCACGGCCGGGGGTTTGCGGAGAGGTCGCTGCGTCCCGCCACCTCCTCCCCGGGTGAGGGGGCACTCGGGGCTCGCTCGGGACGCGGAGCCCTGGAGACACCGAGAGCGGGAGAAGGAAATCTCGTCGTTGCCCCTAGGTGCTCCCGGCCTTTATCAGGACACGAGGAAACGTGTGTCCTCAATTTCCAAGGGGTAGAATACATGTTAAACAGCAGAAGTTGACAAGGAATACCCAAAACACGGGATAGTATGCTGCTGAAAGGGAGCGTCCTTGCTGAGGTTCAGCGTTACGACCATGCTATTTCCAGACTGAAATACTTGTAATTTCATTAGATGTTCCCCATGAAATCCGGGAGGTGGAGGGGGGGGAGGGACGTGGGGGGGAAGGAACAAACAATAAGTAATCAAGTGCTGGAAGCTCTTTAGCTGAATTTCTTTCCTGAAGTGTCCCCCTTGGACTGGATATCTGAAGAGCTGATTCTGTGTTTCTATTGGCCCTCTGGGGAGACGCTTAAGGAAAAAAAAAAAAAAAGTTTGTAAAGATTTCTAAAAACCTTTCCTTCCTTCCTTCCTTCCTCCAACATTGTTTGGGTCAGACCTTTGCACAGACAGAAACAGAAGACAGTCACAATTCAGGGAAAGGACCTGCCAGGAGCGGGCAGAGCCAGGGCAGGGACAGCAGCGTCTGGGTCCCGGGGCAAGGTCTGAGGGCATCAGGAGACGTGTATGGCAAATGATGTTAATAGCTTCCAAGACATAACTGTATTTTCTAGTTAAAGAAGTAAACATTTTGAAATAGGATTTCAAAGTGGAGTATTTTGTGATCTGAGTGGGCAAGTGAAAAAAAGACTGGCAGCATCATGTGCAGTAAAACCTGTCGTTTTTCCTAGAGTAAGAGTGTGGTTCTGTAGGATGCTGAATATCTCACCAGAGCTTCTGTGCTCAGTCTGCTCAATTATGATTTTGGTTTTGTGGGCATTCTTAGCAGGTGACACAGAGATACAAACACTATGCTACTGCAGTTTTCTTAACTCCTTTTCTGTGTACATTGCAATTTCTATTTTATGGACATGTGACCTTTCTAAAAAAATGATGACTATAGCTGGTTAGGAATTTTCTAAGTTGTTGTTTTTTTTTTTTAACTAGAAAATGCTGACCCATCAAAACTTTTCACAAAAATATCTCCTTTTAAACAGAAACTGTCTTCGGTATGGTTCACCCAAATCAAATGAAAGAGAAATTTGCAGCAGGAGACATTCACAATAGCTTGTGGTACCTACTGTTGAGAATCCCTCACCTGTGGCAGAACTGATGGACTGATTTGAAAAAAAAAAAAAAAGCAGAATAAATACCCACACACACACTTTATTCTATGGGCCAAAGATACAGAACCTGGTCTTTAGCCAAGTTCATAAGAAGTTAGGTCATGCTTACTCTCTTGATAGTCAGGATGCTTTTCTTGAATGAGAGCAAGTCCTTGTTCTCCCTGTCCGTAGGCTCTTAGCGCTGGTCTGCAGTTTCCCAAGCTCGATGAATATTTAATCTAATATTCCAACAGGAGAGACTGAGAGACAGCCTCAGTACTGCCCATATCATCAGGCTGACGATTAGGGTTCTGCCCTAACCAATGGGCTCCCCAGTTTAGGAATGGATGATTCATCTTCACGTGGAGGAAAATAAGATTTCCAAAACTTCAGAGTTTTTCACAGAGTAGAACTTGTTTTCTGGCCAGCTTTCATAGTGACAGTTCGTTGGCAACCCTCCCTTTCTTAACTTTCCTCCCCTACCTGCTTTAATATTAATCAATCCTATTGTTTGCCTTTATGGGCAAGAAAGATGGCTCTTACCACACGCTGCCATTGTGCTTACCTTGTTTTTTGAAAACACATGAGCTTCAACAGAATTGTCTGGCTTTTTACAATGTGGGCTAGAAGAAATGTGTCACTCTATTGTGCCATTCCATTGTGAAAATTTATCGATTGCTTTCTAAACATACATTGTGTCTTTGTATGGGATGTTGAATTCTTTTTACTAGGAGGTTTTTAAGAAAGATTAATATTTGCCTACATATTTATTATTTTTATATATGAAAAGCAAGCTAAGTGATGAAAACAGAATTCAAAAATAGGAAAAAAAAGTCTTTTGCTAATGCATGTCCATACTTTTTCTATTATTACTCTGTCAAAGCTGATATTAAACCTACCTAATGACGAATGTTGTTTCTTCTGTGAATGGATCTTTTAGGTTTGGAATCTCATAGCCTATGTTCTGCGAGAAGACAATGTCCTGTGTTACTGAGGTTTCTGACTAATACATTAGGGTTACAGTAATGAGTAAAGAAAAAGCAGGGTGAAGAAAACTCTGAGAAATTTTCATGTCAGCAAGTTGTCTGTGTTCTCAGTTTCTGAGTTTTGTTTTAATATATGAAAGATAAGACGGTGATTGTTGAAAGATAAATGTGCAGGGTTCCTGTAGACTACTTGCCTAGTCATTATCAATATCCTACAAGTCTCCGTCACTTGCACAAATAAATTAATCTGTAGTTAATAACTTTATCAGGGAGTCTTCTGCCTTGCCTTGGTATTCTTATTATTGAGTATTCTTAGACAATATCTCTTTAATAACGTTAATCTAGTGAAACTAAAAATGACTTTTTAATCAAATCAAAAATTAGACTGGTATGTTGCAAAAGAATGAATGTTAAAGATTTATTTAAATTAAAGTTATGGTTTTTCTGTAGTCTGGATGATCTGAAGCAGTTGCTAATGAAGATATGGAAGTTGCACTTAGTTCCTATAAATAACACTTGCTTAAAATAAAAAAAATCCCATAGTCACAATCAATGTATGAATGTTGTGTATTCCTGTGGTCTGCATAGCTAAGTATATTTTAAAAATTTAACGTGATTTATACTTCCCCGTCCCAGCTGTAGATAATCATTATACTATATACTGTCAACAAAGCGGAATGATACTTTGCCAGTTGGAAGACTGTATTCCTTCTGTTTAATGGAATCCTTTTGGTACTCGGTGCCAGGGGCTGCTTGTTTTGCTCTCACATGTAATACAGCACTTACCCTGCTTAACAGATTTTCTGTTTCTATTAATGCCATTTTCATAAGCAACATAGCAGGAGAATATAGAGTTGAAAGACATGAGATTAGAATGTTGCATAAAACTCTGGAAAATTGTGCACTGAAGTCGAGGAAAGGAAAGCCTCTTATTGGAGAAGCTCATCTGTCATTATTGTAATACTTCAAGTGAGGCCAGGGTTGGAAGGGAAATGTGCAGTCTCCCTCAGAGAGCATGATATCTCCCCTTTGGATCTTTACTCTGAACATTAGTTTGCCACTTAAGCATTTTGAACTTTTCCAAGGAGATTTGAAAGCAGGATGACTGGGCCTCTTGATGGCGAAAGGCTTTATATTGAGAAGAAAGGGTTGCCCTGAACATTTTGCCATTACTTGTACTGGATAAGTGTTGGAATTTCACTTTCTCCCCATCAGTGTTGAGGTGGGGGTTTGAAGGGCAGAGACTGGAAGGCAGCACAAAGATGGGAAAGGGTTGATCATGGGTGTGAGAAAGGATTGAACTCCTCTTGATTGGGAAGCATGGATAGTAGGAGAAGTGGCATCATGTGAACAGTATTTGTACCTTGTAAGTGAGGAAACATGGCAACCAAAAAGAACTGGGAAGAGGTGAGGACATCCTTGCTATTACCCTGTCTTTTTTTCTATAGGTTTCTTTGGTAATGCCATTAGAGGATAGTAGAGCTGTTCTCAAACATGGTTAGGACCTACATGTAACACAGTGTTGTGGCGAAGCAGAGCTGGGAACATGCTCCAGATTAGTCAGATGTGTTGGCAAAATCTAGCTGCAGGAGATTTGAAAGGCTTGTGGGCCTCCACCCATGTGTTGTCTATGAGCCCGGCCATGCCTGGCAGTCCTCGGTGCTGCTGGCCCAGCTGGGGACTGGCTGCTCCCTCCGTCTCGCCCGAGCTCCAGCTCTTCCTACGACTTCTGGCCTTGGCCGGCAGTGCTATTTTTATGTATACAACATGCCGCAAGGCTCTCATCACTCCTCACAGGGGCCGTTTTGCTGCCCTCAGCAGTCTGTCACTCTCTGTTTTGCCCAAATCCCTGCCCTGCCTGCTTGTGTTTGCCTCTTTACCACCCCCCCCACTTCATGCTCGAGCATCCTCAGCGCTGGCTGAGACCCCATCACAAAAGAAGGTCACAATGAGCTGGGTATGTCGGAGGAGACACCCAATGCTTGTAAAGATCATGGAATGTAATATGAAATGGTGGGGATTTAATTATTGTGCAAAATGTATAAGAAGATGAATCTTACAAGGGAAAATCCCCTCAGAAATTTAGCCAGAGGTTAGATACAGCAAGTCAGAGTACAAACTGCAGAACATTTGTTTCTGCCAAAGGGTCCCAGCATCCTGCTGAGCAGATAACCTCTTCTTGGAAGAAAAAGAGCTGTCCTTTTGCATCTACCATCCAATGTTAGAATATACTATCAGTTGTTAGCATTATCCTTAGCTTCTTGAGCTTTCACATTGGCTATAGGAGAGGGTTACAGAGGCAGGACTTAGCAAAAACATGAAGTTGGGTTCCAAGTAACATGGCAATCTTTGCAGCTGCTAGTAAGGGGTATGCGTGCATGGGGGTGTGTGTGAGAGTGGTAACATGCAAAGTAAAGCCAAAAAGAAATATTTTTTTGCATTTCCTGAATCTGCTCTACAACTAGACTGGAAGCCAATGTAAAAATAAGGAAAAAATTATCTCTATATTATATATCTGTATTTCAAACTGCTTTCTAAAAATTGTGGATTTTTTTTCGTGATGGCTCTTTTGCCAACAAAATAAATTTCAGAAATTAAAACAGTCACTTCATCCTCCAGATACCTTTCTGAGAAACTGTTTAATTGTGACAGGCTAGAAGTGCCTCCTTGGACAGCTGGTTTTATTTTGGTGACTTTCCATCTATACAGCTGACTGCAGTTTTTATGGGCATGGTTGGTAAACTTCTTTCACGCCAAATTATTACCGTACATAAATAACTACATTAAATTTAATCTGGTATCTAAGTCTATTAAATCTACAAAGTTCTTTTCTTGGGCACATTTCCGAATAGTTTCAGTTTCTCATTATGTTGGTCTTCCCTTTTTTCTTTTGTTTTTCTTTTTTTTTTTTTAACTTTTTTTTTTTTCCAAATGAGAAGTCATTTGGAAAAGGTGTTCACTTTTTTGCATTCTAGCCAGGAAACTGGACATTTCTGATACTGAAACAGTCATAAGGAGAAGTCAAAGTAGATGAAAGCAAGTTAAAAGTACGTTAAAAGTGCTGAGCATTCTTTTTATCAAAATGACTCTGCTAGGACTTGCTTTGAGACAAAAATGCCTTGAATGTATTTGTTTAAAAAGTGCTTTTTAACTCTTCTCATAGATAACCATACTTTGATGACCCTGTATCAACATTCACCTTTAACATCTTTTATTTTATTACTGTGACCGTACTGTTAACTTAAGCATGTGATATCTGAAGCCATTTAGTAACATCTACTTTCACCACCTGGTCAAGTTTTGGCTTTCTTTTTTCTTAATGAGTCCAGTATATTTACACTGTCCTACTGGGGCCTGCACCAATATGCAATTTACCCTTGATCTTTTACACCCATTTTTAAAGCATTGTCTTGGAAATACATCTTTGAATTTTGTTAAAAATACCTCTTGAACCATGTGTTACAGACAAGTTAAACACCTCATTGCATTTGCATACTGTTCTTCAACCCAAGCATGCTGAGAACTGTTGCTTAATTTCAAACCCTATTCACTGATTTTTCTTCTTACACAATCTTTGCCAGATGCAATTTTACACATATAATTAAGCATATTTTTATTTTCATATTAAAATGTCACTAGTTATACTGAGATAGGAATTCAGATTTGATATCTCTTATGAAACATGTTTTCTGACACTGTGATAATCCATGCTTTTGCAGATTTTTGCTTTGTACCTTTTTATGGAGCTTTAAGATTTCCTTGTTTTTTTGTGTATTTTCTTTTTGTGTGTTTGGTTTTTCTTCCCTTACATTCAGATACATACTTATATATGTTTGCTTGGGTGTTACCATACAATTTTGTTGAGTATGGTGTTCCTTGATAAAATGTTTGCTACATTTATTGTGTAGAACTGGGCTTTCCTGAATTTATTTCAGATGTGTTTAGGTTTTTGTTGTTGTCATTTGTTTGTTTGTTTTGTTCTGTTTTTCCTTTGCTTTTTTTTTTTTTTTTTTTTTTTCCCTAGCTCATTGGGGAAATCCAGTTTACTTTGGCTTGCAGTGATGATTGTTTTCAAAATTAAGTTAATAGCTAATCTCATTTTGACATTCTGACCTGGTTATCAGTTATAAAACAAATAATTCAATCTCTAATGAGTCCATCTGTTAAATGCTCAAGGTCAAGTGTCTTAATTTCATTAAAAACATGATGCAAAACATTAAACAGAGATCTGAAATACCAATTGATACTAAGGAAAGGGACTATGTCTCTTCTATATTTCTGAAATAACCATGTCACTTTACATGACTATTTTTCTTTACTGGAATATATTTTGAATCTTCAGCTTCTCTGAGCTTCCTACACAGTGTGTGGACAATTTCCCTCTTTTCAGTTTTTCTCCCCAGTGCCATCTTATTTCACATTTAATTGCATTATTTGGAAGGACTGTAGTTGATTCCTGCAGTTCTCTGACAGTATCTTCCAGCCTAAGGAATTTAGGTGTCTTCATTTTTTAGATTTTTTTTTTCCTCAAAGATTTAGTTTATCTCATCTCTGACTAACAGACATGATGAATAGCAGTTCTGTTATGTGTCTGTCTATATTTTTTTCAGAACTGAAACTTATAGAATGTCTTTTTTCCATCCATGGTATGAAGATCTGTACCAAACATACATACATCAGTAATTACGACAATAGGAAAAAAAACACTTTCATTACCCCAGGTACTTGAAAGATTAACACAACAAAGCGAATGGCTGCTTAGTAAAATGCTGAAGTTCTGCAAGTATAAACAGATAGAATAAGGAAATAGAACTCTATACTAAGCCATCAAGATTTCATTAAGAGTCTTGATTTAAACATAAACCTTTAAATTAAATTAAATGTATTTATCTTCTAATTTGGAGAATTTGGTGTTGAGTTTTGATGTGTTTGTTTTGTATAATAAAGTGTAAAATTAGAAAGAAGTGAACGAGGCCTCTGACAATAACACAAGACTTTGCAATGTGTTTCTTTAAGAGAGCACTAACTATTGCATAGACTAGAATGAAACTTGGAAACCCTGGAAGCTGACATGCCGAAGGCATCATAACTCCTGTTTAATAAAAGCTTTGTAGAGTCTATGACAAGTCCATAAAAGTGAAGATTTTTCTAGGAGAGACAGCCAATATGCTCCAGTTGTACTCTCTAAGGCTATAACTCCTAAGCCTAAATATACATATATATTGGAAAAAGCTGGACTGGCAGAAGAAGAAGAAAGGGATTACCAATGAGGTAGACAAAGTCAGATAACTTAATTGTAAATTTTGCTGCAGACAATACTGGCAGTGTTTTGATCTCATTACAATGGGCAAAGGTGATCTTTAGGCCTGTTGATGTCCTGTATGCTATTTCTGTTACCACAACAATGGTATCATATTGGCTAAATTAGTTTTTTACTACTAAACAGCTAATAGCTAACGCAAAACCAAGTTCTTTTTGTGGTCAGACCAAGACCCAAGGGTCTGAAATTTGGCTTGCTTAGGTATTTGAACTCTAAATGGCCTGAAACTAGATTTATACTGAATTTCTTGTCTCTTGTATAGCTTAGTATCAGACCTATTGTCTTCTACAAAGTGTAAAGTTTTAATTGATATACAGAACATAGCCAGGTAGTTTCAGGACTGAGTGATGTAGTGGTGTGGGAGCCCAAAGCCCATTTTTGTGTGGAACACAGGGCCAGAAGAGAAAAATGAAGTTATGTTGCTGCCATTTTCCCATTAGCCCGATGATTAGAAAATTCCTTGAAGGTTGGGGAGATCAAAATAGAAACACCTTTGCCTATTCAAACCTATTTCTCTTGCTAATCGAGAAATTATCTTAATTTCTATAATACTGAATATTATGGTGTCCATTGCTCTCTGTACTTGCTGTTACACCTGTTCTTTCTTGTATAAGTATAATCAAAATTTCAGTTAGGCAGGTTCTAGAATACAAGTACTACAACCTCCTAGTGTGTTTTCCCACTAAAAGATGAGAATAATAACTTTATTTACCTCTGATTATTGATTTGGCACAGACTGGAACAACTTCAAGAAAAGGTATTGTCGGAAATCTTTTCCGTAAGATGCTCTATAGTTTAAGCAGTCTCAATTAATGCTTCATATCTACGCAGATTACATAGAAACCTCAGATGTAAAAGGTAGTAAGGGACTCCAGAGTTGGGTTCTTGTAGCTCCCAGGTAAATGTCTTTCACTGTGCGGAGCATTTTTTCTTAAGTAAATATTTAAACCATTTTATGAAGACGGAAGAGCTCCACCAGGGAGATTGTGGAAATCCCAAATGAGATTATGGAGTACTTGACCAATGCTGCATCCTGCTAGAGCAAATGTGGTAACTTCCATTTCCTCACACGCGGGCTGAGTGCTTCTTTATTTCTGCTCAACCAAAGCTGGTATCAAGTTAAGCAACAGAAAAAGGCATGACCCTCACCTTTTTGAGGAATTTTTTAAGTCAACCGAAGAAATATTTTTAGTTAGTGGTTGTTTCTGTTGAAGAAAAAAATGTTGATTCATATTTGACTGGATTCTTGTGTGTTTGAATCAGCTGCTATTATTTTCAAATTTAAGTGGAATGTCAGACTTCCTTAGTAATATTATATGCAGCTACAAGGAACATCAGAGGACATGACCCATAGAATAGCAAAAAGTCCTGATTAATCAAAGTTTAGGAAACAGAAATGAATGACAATCACAAATTAGGAACAATGTTACTTATAGCATAATGTATGATAACTTCTAATGTAGAACATCTCTAGGGTGCTATTTAAGATTTTAATAATAAAAGGACTTAATTCAAAGGGAAAAGGCTCAATTATTTTTATTTATTTTCCTGTTAGAGCTGTAAAAGTAATGCTTTGCATTATTCTGATGGTTCTAACAGTCACACCAGAGATGCATTTGGCCCTTTGCCTTTTGGATTATAGGCAAGTCATAGATTGTTGTTGTTTGAAAGCTAAAGTAAATCAGGCTGTTATGAATTGCTAAATGCAAGATCAAACCCATAATCCTCTTTGGACAACTGCTAGGAAAAGAAGAAAAAGAAAAAAAAATAAAAGCAGAACTGTGAACCATGTTTTTTAGGCAGAACAGAATTTCTTGATTTTTTAACTCATATTCTTGCATGCTAGCTGGTGAGCTTAAGGAACTGTTATCATCGGGAATTAAGATAATTACACTTATCAGTAGATGGGAAATGTTAGTACCACGAATAGAAAGAAAATACTTTGATATTTCTGTACTGATTCTTACATCTCTTGGCTGAGACAACACAGAACTACTAAACATGCCTTATAGGATAATAGATTGAGAAATCTACCGCAAAAACTTTATAGAAGACTTGTTTCTCTGTGGTTGTGTTAAAGAGAAGATGCAATCCTCTTGCATGATGCAGCACTTTGACTATTGCAGGTAAAGAAAAAACAAAGCATCTTCAATGTATGCACACCGACTTCCAGTAACAGAGTGCTGATACTTAAGGCAAGAGTGTCTCCACAGCATTCCCCTATATATAATGATTCATTTTGGGTGCATGGCACAAATACAAAGCTGAAAATGCTTAAGAACGCTGATAGAGGTCCCTAACACACCACCAAAACTATTAACATTCGATCTTTTCATGAAAAGCTTCCTCACATAATAACATGGATTTGGAGGTAAATAAATTATTTTTCCTGAAAATGTTTGCAGTTGGAATTAAAATTGAGAGTTATTAGGTGCAGGGGAATGGCATAGCTCGTCTTCAACAGTTCAAAAAGGAGGAGAGTAGGATGAGGTGAAGATTCTTTTACAGGGACATTGCAGCAGAGATATTCTGCTCCTTTGATTTTTTTTTTTTTTTTAATTTTAAGGCTGAAGCTTGAGCAAATCTAATTTAAATGTCTTTGGTGTATTTTTAGGTGTCTTAGGGATAACTCACCACTGAGAGGTGTGATTTAGCTGAACCCAGTGAAAACGTGAGCTCAGTTAATGATCAGGATTGAAGTTCTGCAAAGGGAACACTCTTAAGCCCTCTTTGGCTTTGCAATATGTGGAGTTGTCAGTAACTCCTTCAGAGCCTCAGTTATTGCAATTTACAGTTATTTTGAGCTTCTGCTCAGAGTGCACCAAGCACAAGTTAACCCTGCACTTGCAGGAAGCACTGCCTATTCAGGATAACTGAGCAGTAGGCTGAGGTTTCGTATATTTGGAAGACTGGTAAAATTTATTAAATTGATTCTGAGCATTCATGTTCTATTATTGTTGCAGATTCTGTAGAGAAAAATGAAAGGACAGCTGTTAAAACAGTTACATGAAAATAAGTTATGAAAAATACTATTATCCACCTTGTAAATTAAAGAGGGTTTTATACACCTAACCTTACCTGGATTAGCCATCTAATCCTAAAAGGTCATTTGGGATCGTTGAGTGAAACAGGAGGAACAGATCCAAGGGATGGTTTTTCCTCCCTATGTTACTCATCTGTCAGAGCAGGGACAATCACTCTCCAGAGGTTCTCATCTGCCTTCACTGATGATGGAGCAGCCTACACTGGCAGATGGGTTTCTATGGAACAGAAAATGAAAACATTCATACATATTGGGAGAATTGTGGGTTTTTCTTGCAAAAATCAAAGACTTTTCCTCCTGAGCTTTAGACAAACATCTCTAGCCGATCTTTCCTGCTCCATTTTATACCCCTTCCTCTGGGCCTTTCAATAGAGACATGGAAACCAGATCAGCACATTCTTTTCTTGCAGAAATCTTTGCAAAGGTGCAGTCTGTTTCCATGCTATGGTCTCTGCCTCCCCTTGTCATCTTTTCTGTAGGCTAACAACTCCGATTCAGTCACACTTATACCTGGATACAACACTCACACTGAGTCTTTGCTGGAGCAGAGGGAGGAGATTTATTATTTTGTGTCACTTCCAGGCTTCACTTCTTTTCACGATTTGTCATAAAATGTTTATTGTTTTAAGAACAATTTATCACATTCAGATAGTGATTCTCTGTAATATTTTAGATATTTTTGTATCTTTATATCTGTCCATCCACCTTTGTTCATCTTTTTCACTTGAGTTTTTCATGGAAATATTTATAAGATCTCAGATTATTATTAGGCATATTTTGGGGGTTCTGCAAAAACTTTACAAAGGGTGAAAAACTCTCCTCTTACCCTTCTCTAGCATTATGCAAGTCTTTATTTGAAGTTAGTTTTGCTATAATTCCTATAATTTCTGGTTTTGAGAATGTATATCACCATCTAAAATAATATATTATTCTGAGTATCTGCTTATACGCTATTTTTTTGTGAATTTCTCTATGCTTTAGGTACTAACATTGCTATAATTCCTAATAAATGTTATTCATATCTAATGTCATCTTTATACTCAGCACACTTCTTTACAGTGGTTTTTAATTTCTTTTTCTTTGCTTCTTTCTTAGAGGGCAAAGGAAAAAGGAGAAATCCCCTTCATGACTTCAAAAAAACAGGAGAGTTGATGCTCATTAAAGTGAACAAAACACTGGAAGTAAAAACCAAGCTGTTAAATACCACTGAGCAATGCGCCAAGAGATGCAGCAGGAACAAAGGCCTTTCGTTCACTTGCAAGTAAGTTATGTATCTCTATTATTGTTATTGTTTCTTTTTTTGCTAGTGGGACCTATATAACACGCTTTGACCAAAGGTCTCTCTGTAATTGTCACTAGTGGTAGCTTGTACTGCAGACAACCTAAAGACTGAGCTTTTTGATTTCTATGATCTTGTTCTACCTGCCCAGAGAGTGTCTTGTCTTTTCTGAAGCTTTATCTGAGTTGTCCTGTCATCTTTGCCTGTCCGATCTGTAATCTTTTCCGTAACATAGTTGAAAAAATGTACTCGTGTTAAGATGCGGATGACTTGTGCTGCACTGTAGTGTTTGGCGAACATTTCTGAGATTTTCATGTCTCTTATAAAATGGTTATTGTCACACATCACAGCTGCAGTATTTCAGCACCACTTCAGCCCATATTCTGTCTTCATTCTTTGCACATTACTCCTGCTGAAATAGATGGGAACCTCACACATGGAGCACAGATACATGCACTGCTGAAGATCACTGGCAGCTTCTATGAATCTGATACAATGGAATCAAACCTTCTGGGCTGCATAATCATTACAAGTATTCGATAACTATTCTTCAGCGTCTGCTGTCTCTTAGAAACACATCATGCAGTTGATTGCTCATCTGCTTTGTACATATTCTCTACTATTATTTGGAACAAATCACTATTATTTTTCCCATGTATTAGACTTAAATTATTCCCCTGGCCTCTCTTAGTCTAGAACATTAGCAGTAAATGAAAAGACATAAAAGCAGGAGAATCTTGGAGAAAATGGATGACTTCTGTACTGGTGAGTACTGGGCTAAATGTGAGCCTGATCTTGAAACATAAAAAAGTTTTGACAATTGCTACAAATGGAAGCTAGACCAAATGTGATAACAAAAGCTCTTCCTTGGCAGAAAAGGTCCTTGACTACAATTTAATCCTTCTTTAAGCCTTTAATTCCAGTGTTGCAAGATCTAGTTTGTATTGTTTTGTACTTTTACTAGTTATATATGTAAACAATGAGCAGAGTTTACTTATTTCTGTCAGAAAATATTTTCCAGGCACTAATATTTTTCACATGGTACAAGCCACTCCTTTTCCTATTGGCAGAACTTCCACTGATGTCATTGCCAAGTGGATCAGGTTGTATTCAATACAGCAAGAGATCCTGGAGTTCTGATGGTCAGCAGCAAGAAGTATTGTAAAATTAAGTTTTGCATTATAAAAGATTCCGAATGATGTCAAGCAAACAAAAATTCTTTATTCCAAATCTGCTTAGGAAAATTGTCTCAAGCTAGTTGTAGCTGCTCTGGCTGGTATGTTGTGCGTTCTGAAAATAAAAAGTAGGTTAACATATTTGTTGATTCTATTTTACATGCATAATAATCCAGAATCTCTGAATTTTTAAAACTTTCTCATTCGTAAAGAATTTTTTTTTCTCTTTCGGGACAGCATCTGATGAATTAATTAAGGGGCGAATTCTCCCAGCTACAATCAGTCTATAAAGCAACATAGGGGAGCCATGAGGGACTTAAAGAGCACAGCTTGAAAGAGTCCTACTCACAGATAGAAGAATTGTAATCAGTCATGTAATTATTTTGCACTGAGGATGAAAAAGAATTACAAATCTGACTACTCATGCCCTGAATTTCCAGATTTCCATGACGCATTTTTAGCAAGGAAGGTGAGCAGCAGAGGTGTAGCTGTTTAGATCTTGCCTGTGCTATCACTGTGCAGCAGAAAAAGAAGGATTTTCTGTATCTGGGAACATTCCTGGGGTTTCTCATTTAGCCACAGATGAATCCTGGTGTAGTGTGCGTAGTTCTTTGATGTTACTGTAAACACATATTTGACACATGTTCACTTTTAAAGGAAATAGTGATTACTAATGTTTCCTTTTTATTCTTATGATCCCCAGTCTTTAACTTCGTACTAGCATATAGTTACTACAAGGTGAAATTTGTTGCCGACTCAAATTATAACCAACTGGTTTACTGGTTGCTGTGAGAGCATTCTAAAATAAGAAGAGAAGTAACACAAAACGGCATCTTAAATACTTGAAATATGAGACTTGGATTTTCCTTTGCTTATAGACATTTTCCTGGCTTAATTCTGATACTCCATATCCATCACTTGCACTCATGTCCATATCCTCCACAGCACCCCACGTTTTATTTTCTAGATGCAAACCCAATTTGTTTAAGTATCAAGATCAAACAAAATAGGAATACTTTGTAACATAATTGTGACAATGGCACTGGGAGCAGCAACACCTGGGGCTGTGCCCTGTGAGGTGCACAAACAGGAACGGGGTTGGGTTTCTTTTCTACCAGAATGTGGTAAAGTAGCAGATTCCAGGCACTACAGCCTTAGAAAGAATCAGCCGCTCCTTTTTTTCTGGGGGAAAAATATATATTAAGACAACTTTTCATTTGTTTATTATAAGTTTCTGTATCATTTGCAAGTACATTTTGAGTAGCATATCTGATAATCATTAATCCTTGATTGTTATAATTCTGATGCTTTTTTGTTGGAGTTAACGTATGTCACTTCTCAGAATGGACCTTTCCTCCTTTTCCTTGCCATCATGTTTGCACAGATCTTGATCATCTCTAACTCAGTTACAAGATCCCTATCTCAGCTTGTATCTTCTTCATAACTCTTTTCCAAAAATACCCCATCAAAGTACCCCTTAAATTCACTTATCTTGGCTTTTCGACTTTGTGACTCCCTGTGCATAATTTTCTGCCTTCTCTATCAGCTTTATTAACCTGCTGTTAAGCTGTTCTAATTCCTTTGTTCTACCACCATTTGTAGCCCATTACTCCCGTGGTTTTCCTTCAGTCATACTTGCAGCTTTTCCTATTGGATTTCTTATGGATAATATAGAAATATAGTTACTATTTTATTGGCTATGCAGATGACTTTTGCAGACGCGTTACTTCCTTACCTACAAAGCTGTGCCTATCTTACCCTTTGTTATCTGCGTAATTTCTGGAGTGTCTTTGTATTTACACCGAAAGGGATTCTGGTATAGACCACAGGATTCCAGTATCTGATCAGAAAATCTACTGACTATCTCAGTACAAATAGCAACAGCAAAAAGTGTTGTGATCAGCCATATCGCTACAGAACGTCCAAGAATTTGCTTAAATCTGTTGACTTTGGAAGTGTAAAAAACCTCCAGATTTGGCTCCAATAAAGGATGGTTAGAAACTTTTATGTGCAGAAGTGGCTGAAGCCAAACTGGAAAGAAACCAAAAGGCAACTGAAAGGCAAAAACCGAAAGAAATGTTTGTAAACAACACATTCTGCATTCCCACTTTAGGAGGGAGGAGGGGATAGGAGAATGTAGTTGGAAGGCAGGAAAGGTCAAGAATATTTTTGTGAAGATGAAGTTGAAGGCACTTGGATACGCTCATATTTGAGAACTAGCCAGGAGAGAACAGAAGGCTGAACAAGGGCAGAAGGATGAAGGTTAGCAGGTTGGAAACATTTGGAGTCAACAGAGTAGAGAGAGCAGTTGGATGAAAAATCTGTTTGGTGATGGAAATGATAATGAAGAGGATGTTTGAAAGAGAGAAGACTGGGGAGGTTGAATAGGACCTTGTAATATTTTTAACTGAAGCCAGCAAGATCTCACACAGAAAAACTTGATGGTGAGGGGAATTAAATGAAGATCGAAGAGCTTTGAGTTGGAGGATATAGTGCTGAGGAATATGGCACAGGCAAAGTATGGATGAAATGTACAAAGTCTGTGTATTTTTTGGATATTATTGAGTGGAATTAAAAGGCCTTCCCAGGTCACAATTACATATCTCAGAAGGTTTGGGGTGACTGACAGAAATGTAGACTTTGTGGCAGGCTAGAGACAAGAGTATAATGTCAATGATTTGTTATTTGGTTCTACTGAAAAGGGAAAAAATAATAATTATTTTTTTTTTTCCTTCCGTGCTGGAATAACTGTTGCCCTTACTCAGGCAGTCAACCGTGTTTTTGAAAACCTTTAAAATATTCTACCCACACTTAAAGAATTTGCTTTCAAAATGATGTTAGGAGGAAGAGGTCTGCACATTTCATTTAAAATATTGAAAAAGGGTGCTTTTACTCTTCTGATTTCTGTTTGTCTGTCTTGCCCCCAAAAAATCCACTCAATTCAACACACATTGTACTCTATCCTTGGAAGAGGTTGAAAATAAGAAAAAATAAAACAAAATCAAAGCAAGGACAAGTGTAGGTACACAATCACAGTTTAGATTATTCATAAAAATAATCTTGTTTTCAAACAGCTCTATTGTACTAGGCAAGAAATAGACTCATTATGCTTGAATTTTTCTTAAGCTATCAGTGTGAGATACTTAACTATTTCAGAGGTATATTGTAATCAGAGCAAATAAAATGATTTAGAGTCTTCTTTTTCCCTTCTCCCCCCAAGAAAAGCAGCACAACTGGGGGCAGAAATGCTGTCTCAGTCACATTTATCTCACTTTTAAAATAAAGATCTTAAATGACAAGGGAACTCTTAGATTAGTGTGAACAACCAAGCTGGTATTTAATGTAATGGCCACATCAATTTAATTTCTTTCTTTTTTGTTCTTGTCAGCACAGTTGTGGGTTTAAATAGTAATTTGGGTTGTTTCTCTGACTTTCCCAGTAAAAATAAATCTGATGTCATTGCATGCTCCTTGGCAGGCCATGTGTCATTATTATAAACCACACAGACATTTTTTTCTCATCCAGATTTTCTTTGCAGGGCCTTTGCTTATGACAGAGTTACAAAACGGTGCCATTGGTTATCCTTCAACAGCTTGACAAATGGTGTGAGAAAGAAGCAAGACCATGCGTTTGATCTGTATGAAAAGAAGGGTAACTGATTTATTTACTGATTTTGTTTTTCCAGCTATGCATGGGGGAAAAAAGCTGAAGTCAGTCAATGATTTGTTGGCTGTAGGAACATTCTGGGCATGGGATGGTTGCATCCTACAGTTTTATTTACAAATATTCTGGGTTTGCTGTCATGCAAGCTCATCTCCACATTTTGGAAAAAAATTTGGTAGCTTTATTTGGGAAGTTAGTGATCAATATTTTGAAAAAAAAAGAGATTAGAATGTATGTGAAGATTTAGGCAGTATTTTGAATAATTAAGTATTTAAAGGCTATAAAATATACATTATTTTTATGTGAAAACTGATTATGAGCTCTAGTTTTAAATACATAAGCCAAACCCCTAATATTCTTCTCTTTTCTTTCAATAGACTATGTCAGGAATTGTATCATTGGAAAAGGAGCAGACTACAAAGGAACGATATCTGTTACCAAAAGTGGTATCCAGTGTCAAGCCTGGAATTCAATGATCCCCCATGAGCACAGGTAAGAGTTCAGCAGCAGAGACAATGAGAATAGTGCTCAGACAGCTTCCATAAACCACAATTTGACTTATTAGCAGACAAAGAATTTATGAGAAAACTGACCTTAGACAACAACATCTCTTGGGTATATTCATACCTTTCCCCAAGAGATGCCATTCTCCAGCTCCCAGAAAATCCTTAACTTCTTGGGCTTTCTCCAAAGAGATCTCTCCTAATGCCAACTTGTGTGTCTGGATCCTTTCCTCTCCTGTGTCAGATTTTTAGCTGTTTATATCCTTTTCATCTCTGAGCCACTGGGAGAAAAAAAAAACAACATCTGCGTAACTTCAGCCTAGGGTCTGGAAGCTTATCACTGTTTTCTAATCTACTCCCAGGAAATGGGTAATTTAAAAAAATACATTATTAGGAAGCAAGAGATATTAGGGATATTAGCCTACGTATATTATCAGTATATAGTTATTGTTACTATATTTTTTCATACTATTAATTCTCTATTATTTGTAGAATATGTTAAACTCTGTGAAGCTCTTAGAAGAGGCAACAAATACATGGAAAGGACTGAACAGATTATTGAAGTCCTTTCCTTCAAATCAGAAGAGCAATAACTGATGCAGCAGGCATGGGACTTAACTTTCGAGTTTAAGATCTGAGATAGAGAGAAACTGAAGCCATATTTACACCTTGAGAGTAGACTTAGTTCACCTATATTGGCTAAGGAAAAGAAAAAAGCCAAAAACTTATGCCAGTAAGAGTAATAGTAAAAACAGATTCAACCACAACAGTTGCTGGGAACTAGCAAAAGGACTAAGCAGTACTGATCTATTCTTTGACTGTTTCTCCTTCAATCTTTTTTATATTGGCTTTAGCCATTTAGATGATAAACCCTGAAGGTCCAAAATCAAATTGTTCTCTCACCCGTAAGCTTCTTATCCCCATCCCTGCCTTTTCTCTGGACTCCCAGCATCAGCACTTTGTTTAGAAGGAGCCAAGCTGGAGATTCCTGGTGAGAAACTGGGCTGTGCACTGCTCAGTCCTGTCCTGACCAAATCTGTCCAGTGTGCAAGACGATATCTTGGAACAACATGAAAAGGCAAAGGATACTTGGGTTTTCTCCTCTTATGATGTGTTACAAAGCTGAGCCTCAGGCTTAGACTTGACTGGACTTGGCTGCTTATATTATAGATGGCAGTGTGTCTGATTTCAATGTGGGATCAGACCCACTCTTAATTGTGAACATATGATAAATATCAGCTCCCACAGCAATAACCTCTGGAGACTCAACACCTTGAAATATACAATCTTAATCTTTTAGAAATTAAAGAATTCTCAATAATTACAGCCTAAACAAGAATGAGCATTTATTCTATATAATATACATGTGACTTCATATTATTAAAGAAAGAAAAGTGTCTGGATAGCATATATTATTACTAAATTACATTTTAATATACAGCATACACAGCTTTATCTAGTACATTTGGACAGCCACTCTTCTATGATGTATTTTATGGGAATGACTTTTCTCCTGCCTTGTGCAATAAGTTTAATTTCTAAAAGGTCACTGGATAAATGAGGTGGCTGCATGCTAATTTTGTTTTTCAACATCAGAAAATATGATTTCATCATCAGAGACATGAGGGAGATTGGGAGAACCAGACAGTAGTTGTGTGTTTGGAACTTATTAGTATGAAAGGCTTAGATTTTTAGGTCATTTTTTTCTCAACATCTCATTATCACCAAGTGCCATTGGAAAATAAATCCCTTTTTCATATTCACAGGAGAAATGTACTTTACTGGTTTTTGGGTTGTGTTTGTTTTGTTTGTTTTTTTTTTTCATTCTCTTTCTATAAAGAATAGAAATAACTTCAGATTTTAAACTTGTGCTTGGATGTAATACATTATATTTTTATTTGTTTTTATTCCAGTAGAACCTGGGAACTCCCAGCTGAAATCACTGTTCCATTATTTTCATCTCCATCCTAGCACAGACAAGCCCATCTTTTTTTTTTTTTCCCCCTCTTTTTTTCTCTTGAGAGTTTTTTATCTAAATGGACAAAGCCAATGCAAAAAGGGTTCAAAGATAAATGGTCAAAGACTAGACTAGTACTTTGCAGGCTTTTTGCTAGTTTCCATGACCTTTGCTGTGGTTGAATCTGTTTTTACCATCACTCTTACTGGCTTCAGTTTTTGGCTTACTTCTTTTTTTATTTTTTATTTTTTCTCCTTACCTAATACATTTGAACTAAATCAGTACACAGTTTTAGGAGTGGCTCTGTCTTCCTTTTCTGGGTGGGTCTTTACTGCATCTCATCTTTTCCTCCCTCAAGAATGTTACTTCAGTACCTGTTGAAGTAATTTGTGTATCTGACCATCTTGAGTTTCTAATGCTATCCATGTAAACTTTTTAAAATGTTCTGACAGCATATCCGACATAATTTGAAATGTCTTTTCGCTATATTTTCTAATATCTGTAATTTCTGAGCAGAAAGATTTTCCAACAGGAAAATTAAATACATTTTTCTAATATGCACTGACATTAACACATACATAGGTTGCAATATCCCATCAGAAAAGTTTGCCTGGGGCTGTATTTAGCTAAAAAATTTTGAGAAATTTATATTACAAGTGCCAAAAATAAGAAAAGCATTTTTAACTAAAGCTTCCACATTGCCTTCAGTAACCACAATGCAATTAACAGAGAGAGGTATTTTCTACTTCAGTTAGTTCAAAGATTTCATTAATGGAAATAAAACATGATTAAAATGTCACATGGCAGAATATCCTCTCTGTATTTTTTTTAATTTAGTTTTTAATTTATTTATTTCTAACATAGAATTTGCCAAGGGCAGAAGAAATCATACATTTTTCTTCTGATTTTGCATATAAATTAAATCAGTATCTGTATATAAAGACTGTCCCAAGTGTTTAGTTTGGTTTCCTAGGCTGCAAATGTTTACAGTCTTCTATAAAAAGTTAGATGAAATTTTATTCATTTTTGTTTTCCCCTAGAATATTGATACATTTGAATTCCCTTAGTGTTTTTTAAAAAACAACCAAATAAGAAACACACCAGGACAAAATAAATGAACAAAAAATCTGAAAACAAACAAACAAGCAAGCAAAACAAAACAACAAGCACGAGCAAACACCCAAAATAAAGTATTGAGCATTTTCAGATTAAAAGGTGCACATAAGCTGCGATATTTCCACCAGAAGTCAAATATACTGAAGAAAAAATAAGGAAAAAAGTTGCAGAAAGCTCAAAAATGTAATCAATTTATTAATTAGAGTTACAAGTTTTGTGTTATACTTATGTGTTTTGCCCAACTTTTCAATTAATAAAAAAAGGAAGTCTTAATGGAATTGAACATAATTCTGAATTTAATGTGTTTTTTTAACTACAGAGATTTAGCTGCGTGTTTACACATCACTGCAATGAACCTGGCAGTGGAGTGTCACTGTGTTTGTCTGCAATGTGCAGCCTGAGTGTGGTCGGGAGCTCTTGCAGTGGCACTGACCACAGCCTACTCTGGGCTGGGGCTCCTTACTATGGGGTTACTGATTCCCTAGTCTGTGGGGAAAAGCATCGCTTTTATGTATAAATACATATAGATACACATCTGCATATATCTCTATATATTGATGTGTATGCGTGGGTTTCTCTAGAGGTAAGCACATAATTTTACAGACAGTTAAGAACACAAAAGGTGACCCTGGAGAGTTTGTATTTGATGGACTGAGCATAAGCGGCAAAGTCTCATATACTAAAAATGCATGTTAGGCAAAAAATATGGTATTAGCTCACATTTCTATTAAATCACTAAAGAATAACAAAGTGCTTAGCATTGGCCTGAGAACCCCTAATCTAAGGGAAAAACCTTAAGGGATGTTGTTATTTAATAGTTCCTTATAGCGAAACCAGAAAATAGAATGAAAGCACAGTTGAAGTCACTGTTAAATGACCTGATTTGTACGATAGCAATGGTGATAGGTCTATAAGTAGCAGACCCTAAGGTGACAACAGCGAGGCTTGTGGCAGGACATGAAGCAAGACAGCTCAGGCGGGACACAGGGAAATTTCTGATGCTGAAATGCAAAGCGGTCTGTGGTTTTGGGCAGTGAAAGCCTCTCAGCGTGGGATGTCACACCACTCGATCGCGCTCACACGCTCCTGATGCTCAGTTCTAGCGGCTGCCTGGCCGGGGGTGGGAAGAGCCCTGTTTGTGGGCTTTATGTAGTAGGTGCCCACTAAGCCCAGCTGGGCCTTCTTTTTGTGCACAACATGCTTAGGAAAGTTAGGTCTGACATGGCTATGGACCCAATGAATTTTTCTTCTGTGTACCAAATACATTCTTCCCCCTTGCCCAAGGGCTTCCAACATTGTGTGAGTAGTTACGAGCTCGTGAAGGAGAGTGCAGCGAGGGCTGGCAGGGACCGTGCTGCTGCCTCTGGCTCTGCCGCAGATAGTTGGCTCCGAACACCCAAGGGATGGGTAAAACTCGCTAGAGCAAGCTAAGGGCTGGACAAATTGTCCCAGATTTAGGCCATTGATTGAGTAATCCTGACTGAAAGATGCGTATTTGTATACGCAAAGATGTTTGGGTGTGTGCATTTGTGCAGACAGGGTGGGGGGAGAAGGAAGCAGAAATGTGATTGTTTCTAACTGTACAAAATGGTATATGATTAACACCAAAGTTTGCATGCTCTTATACTGTAATGATTGTCATTTTAAAACTAGCTTTTTACCTTCGAGCTATCGGGGTAAAGACCTGCGGGAAAACTACTGTCGAAACCCCCGAGGGGAAGAGGGAGGCCCATGGTGTTTCACCACCAGTCCAGAGATGCGCCATGAAGTCTGCGACATCCCCCTCTGCTCACAAGGTAACCCGGCACAGCTCTCGTGAAAAATTGCCTTTTCTCTGTTTCCAGGAGGTAAACAGAACTTCCAACAGTTTCAGTGACACTTGCTCATGGACACTGGGGAAAGAATAGGTGATTTCTCAGGAAGAACAATTCCTGTAGCAAGAAAAACAGTTGTTAGAGAAAGAGGAGATCTTGTTATGTTCCAGTACTCAGGAAGACTTGAACAAGCTTTCAGGCTCAGCAGCTTTTCTTCAGGTCGTGGGGGAACTGGAACAATGAAGTCATGTTGATTACACAAATGTGACCCTTTTTTTAATTTATCTAGTCTATAGTGACTCCATTAACAACTTCAGTATTGCTATGTGATAAATTATCTAGTGTCTTCCCATGGTAAAGTAAACTTTTCTTCTCCTTTTTGATGAAAATACAGATACTGAATTATACAATGGAAGTTCAATTTAAGCATGCATTTTGATTTTCAAATGAACACCGTAGATAAGTAAAACTTCTTAGAATTCCAATCCCGTTAGACTTTCAAGTCGTAGAACTCTAAAGACACTTCATGTGCACCACTGCACTTGTTGACTTTTAAGTTCTGTTAACCTCCAAACTAAGCTCTTATGTCTTGCTAATCAGCCAGTTCAGTTCCAATCAACCCATTTAAATTCTCAAGATAGGATGCTGTTAATTTTCCTGCTAATGTGTCACATGCAATAGCTGCACAATAGCAGGGGAAGAGAGAGGGAGGGTGGGAGGAAGAGAGGGAAGAAGAGAATGATTTACAAGGAGCTCAAAAAACTATTGAATGGTAACATTTAAAGATCAAATGGGATAAGACCTGGAGTTCACTGCAGGATGAAGACTTCAGTAGCGGATATTTTGACTGAAGAGTGAGATCTGTAATTGCATAAATTAGTATTTGCTAAGTGATCCTTCATTACAGTTACTCTAATTAAGGAGCACTTGAGAAATGTGTCTATACTTAAATATGGTGAATTTATTTTATATTTTAAGACTTCTCATTCTAAATTATGAAGCGTATTTTGTTCAGCAGTGATTTCAAATCCCTCTGGTAGCTTTTGCCCACTCTCCCTCCACCTCCCAGTTTCCCAAACCAGGGCTGAAAATGTACCATAGTTTAAGCTGCCAAAAAGAAT
This sequence comes from Pampusana beccarii, assembly GCA_013399365.1. NCBI lineage: Eukaryota > Metazoa > Chordata > Aves > Columbiformes > Columbidae > Pampusana > Pampusana beccarii. The sequence continues at coordinate 75,686 of VWYH01001040.1, read as the reverse complement.
TAGTATAGAAAAGAAACAGTATCATATGTAGCTGAAAGTTCTGGGAATGTAAAGAGGCAGACTGTGCTGCATTGAAATTCAGCCATTATTCTGTACTTAAACTTGTACTGTAATTATACTATGGCTTAGAGTGATTTAGAATAATAAATGTTACTTGATTATAAAATATCACCTCTAAAAAATACTCCTTCCTTAGATATGTGTCTCTCTATTACTAACCACGGGTAAGATTAAAAATCTTCTAGGAACATGAATGTCTCTGGCAGCTCACACCCACCTGCCTTGAAACTATAATTGTCCTTCAAAGTGATACTGAATTTAAGCATCTGGATTAGATCTAAGAAAGAGAGGTACTTACATTCCAAAGGACATTTCACATACCAGCCTAACTAAAAGATATCACTTTTTTATAGCTCTTCAGGTCAATTTCAATTTATAACAACAGGGATTTTATTTTTCCTTTTGTGTATGTTTGTGTATGTGCTACAAGTCATTATCATAATAAATGATTAGTACTTTTTTTTTTTTTTCCCTTAGTTGAATGCATGACCTGCAATGGAGAGAGTTACAGGGGGCCAATGGATCACACTGAGTCGGGCAAGGAGTGTCAGCGCTGGGATCTTCAGAGACCACACAAGCACAAATTTCGTCCAGAGAGGTAACCCCTCCTCCCCTTCAAGTAAATCCATGTGGTTATAATTTGAAAATTACACACGTTCTGGAACCAGGTGGACAAAATCAACATTAGGTGAACTGAAAATTGTAGAGTTCGTCAGTTTTAGTTGCTTGGGCTCTGGCCCATGGTGTGTGCAGGCTGACTACAGTTACGATGGAGATGCAGGATGGGGACTGGAGACTATTTTGTGCACTTGTGGCTGCATCCCATGGCTGTGTAGTGCAGTGATATACATGGGCCGCATTCATGGATCAAAATTTCCTCCCTAGCTTCATTGACAATAAAAAATTAACCTCTGAATTTTTCTGTGTATGTTGTTATGCAACTTCAGTCAGCTTAAAATACCTTAAAGAAATCACAAAGTAAATAGTAATTAAAAGTAATACATTTTTGTTAAGAGCTCTTAAGACAGTTAGTGGATATAATCTTGCAACCTTGTCAAGTCAGAGGATGTTCCTTTTTTGAAATATTGAGTAGCTTGCAGCTATATATGGTCTTCTGTTGTAATCAGGTTTAAGTATCCAACTTGTTTGACCAAAATGTTTGTCCACTATATGATTTATTATTTTTTTTCAGCCTGGGAAAAGAGTTCATTGTTCTGTTTCGTATTTTATGCATAAGGATTTGTATTTTAGACTTTTTTTTTTTTTTTTTAATTTAGGCGTAGATACATAATGCCAAAAGATGAGTCAGAAATAGCAAGATAATTTGCATCCCAATTAGGGTTTGTCCTAGAGGGTAAAATCCACCAGACCGCAAAGGTTCATCTATAATACACCCTTTTGGAAGGGTTTCTTGTGGGGGTTTAGGCCACACAGAAGGGCCTTTGTATTTCTCTTACACTGGACTAAAATTTCATTTTAGTTTTACTCTGGATTTTGGATTAACTCCGTTTATAAAGTGGAGTGAATAAACTTAAACTGCGAGAAGAAGATTGCAGGAATCAATGATCTCAGAAGGATTGAGACCTTCCACTGAAAGTATCTTTATTTATGTTGAAGTGTTCCACTAAATAAAGCATTATTTTTGTACTCAGAAATACAGGTACTGGTAGATTCTAGAAAGCCCGATTATTCAGCAAAACATTAAGGATCTGCAGTTTTGGAGTTTATGTGATATAACTTCTTTTTCTTCTTGGCTCAGATGATCTGCTTCATGAATAATAGCAGGTTCTCCCATAGTTCTGCTACAATAAATATTTTGTCGTAGCAGGCTGGGACTGAAGATAATCTGTTTCTGAGTTTTGCCATGCACTTGCTCTGCGTTCTAGAATAAGTCACAGATAGAATTTTGTTCCTTGGGAATGAAGCATTTATAGAACTTCTGGGTATGAACAACAATAACTTTACTGTCAGAAGGAAATTTAGTTCTTCTGATAATTTTGGATTACTCATAAAATGACTTTTCAGACTAACTACAGCCTCACAAATGATAATTTTCCTCCTTGAAAGGTTTCCTTCAGAAAACAACTTTTTAAGAGTTTTCAAACTGTAACAAAAATGCTTTTTCTTTAAAAAGGAACAGAACCAGATTGAGCTGATCTGTACGGGCTTTCAGAAGAGAACTTGGGGTCCATTACATTTCTAATACACACTGGTGTTAATTAACTTAATGGAATGGTCACTAAAGGTAGTGAGAATTATATTTTGATTATACTAGCTTTTAAATACATTGTGTTCTTTGGTTTGATTTTTTTTTTATTAGTCATTTAAGCTGGAAATAAAAGAGGAGGTCTGGAATAAATTACTCATTAAAACACAGCAATCTCTAGAGAGGCTTATACTATACCACCTAGGAGTGGTGTGAATAATCTGGAAACTGGGAAGGACTACCCAGAGAGATTTAAACTTGTTTTCCTTTATGGATTAATCAGTTGCAATGGCAAAGAAAGGGAGGTAAATCTTTGGAAGTTCTTCAGTCTACCTGCTGTTGGGCAATGCTTTCACCTTTACTTTTTGTTGCCTCAATGAATTATTCCACATTTATTCCCTTTAGAGGTCACTTACTGGAGAAAATTGATAATCATAGAATCATAGAAGTGACTGAAGCTAGTGGTAGGAATCCTCCAAACAATGACCCGGTTTTATCTATTAGTAGATGCAGAATCATATTCTGAAGCTCCAGTTCTGTGTACTCCTCATGTGGAGGATTGTGCCTCAGTATGGAAGGAAGATCATCGAGGATAATGACTTAGGCATAAGACAGCATAGAGGAGCAAGAGTTCTCTTCTGCTCGTATTTTCTGCTCAAAATTGAACATACTGTGACAATATGTACTTATTGCATGGAAGAAAGTGAGGTTGAAGTGCAGTACAAGACTTGAATAACTCCATGTATCCTTTTATTAAAATACTCTGCTTTATATCTCTTGTGTGAAAATTATACAATAACAACTTTCCAGCACTGCATGTCTTTTAAAATAAAAAAGAAGGGGAAAATAAATATTGGTGTAGAGTTTTAGACACTAAGTTTCACTTCAGTTCCAGCAGAGCTAGAAATCAGCATCTGTCTCTTCAAAGAGAATAAATGTTATTTCTTCATCAAACATTTCCCCCCCCCCCGAAACTGAGAAGAAGTCTTGATTTTGAATCAAATGTGTATCTTAATGCTTCATTTCAGTTTCAGCAGTGAAATACAGCTACTGTGGTTTCAAGGGGGAAATAAAAAGAAATATGTGGCGTTCTGAAAGATGTTGGAAACCTCAGGCTATTTGTTGGGTCCAAACAAGAAATCTGTGTCCAAGTGTCCTGGCTGAAGAAGAACTGTGCAGAGCAAAGAGACGAGCTCTTAGGAAATCCTCCACAGTCTCACTAGTGAATTGTGTGGAACACTTTGAAGCCTTGTTATTTATCTCATCCCTAGTATTTGTGTTGTAAAGGGGTTAGCTGGCCTTTTCTATAGGAACTGAGGAGCTGCTTCTTGCTGGTTATGAAGGAAGGCACAAGTGCGCTTGAACATTGTGGGAAGAACCGGTGGCTGCGGAGGCTGTTGTTACTCTAGAAAAGGGCTCACAGATATAGTAGGTGGAAAGATACATTTCACAGACACTACTCAATCTCTCAAAGACATTCGAAGCTTGATCCGTCTATACTTCAATTTTAGTTAGTAAATAACATATTTTTTACATACTGTGAGACCATATCCTACAATGTTAGGAAGGACGAAGCTTTCAGGGCTGTGATAGATACTTGCCTTCTAGAAAGTAGAAAAGTTTCTTTTAATGCCTTTTGGGAGCTATGACTGCAGATACCTTGCCGTGCCTGGACTCACTTTGGTTCCTGGGTATTGCCTTGAACTCTCCCTTGCTGCTTGACACAGACCATGTGCTGCCAACATCAAAGGCCATCACTGCACCTACCAGGTGGCTGAAAACATCTCATTTTCTGCTATGTTGTTAGCCCATTAACTGTTTCCAAAATCCTTGATGACAATTTGTTCCTATACAGTTTACCTTCTACCTAGCAGAAAACAGGGTACTTCTTCCAGATATCAAACTATCACGTTCTTGACTGTCCTCAAATTCTCACTTTTGTGAGGTTTCTACTTGTTGGTGTTATTTGTATTTTTTTTTTCATTAAATTCTGCTTAAATCTTATCCTTATTCTTTGTATAGATTAAGGAACCTGATTTTTCCCAAAAAATGGGAGATCAAGTTGCAAATACATGAGTCAAATTTTGGATGATTGTTTGACAGAAAAAGCATCCTAGCAAAAACACACACTTGTAAATAGTATTTTCCTCTGCTTGTGTGAAACACATCTGCTTGCAGTTGTAAATGGGTTCGGGTTCCCAGGTAGTTAACTTTATTGTTCTCTTACATACTTTTCGAGTTTCCCTCAGGGGCAAATTTACTTCTTGCTTCTTTTACAAACGTGTTTCAATTAAACTGGAAAACCAAGACAATTTGTATTCTCTGGAGGAGAAAAAAGTGTGCATTCATCTCCTTCTCTTTAAGTTTATAGAATTTCATGTGGAACATTCATATAAAAAGAACCCCCTTATCTTAGATATCTGCCTGATAGTTCAATGATGGAAGTAGGAACATGGAAACAATTAAATGGCACAGTAGTTTGAAATCTTAATGAGATAAAACAAGATGGAAGTTTATTCCTTTTTTTTTTTTTTTTCCCCAATGCTTGAAATGAGGGCATGACCTAGAATGAGCTCTATTACAAAAATGGAGCCATCATTAGTAACAGCTATCCAAAATAGCTTCCAGTTTGAACCCAGGGCTGTTGCACTGAAGAACCTGTTTTCTTAATGAGTCCGGCATGCCAGGCAGTGTTTATATAATGCACATTTAATTGGGCTGTTTCAGAAAAATGAGTGGCTTTAGAGTCTGGTCATCAGTTGACAGACACAAGAGCAAGAGTTTAGCAATTAGCAGAGTTACCCCATCCGGTATCCTGTGCATTAGCACAGCAGGGAATCCCCTCAGTGGAGGTCAGATTCTGCTGCATATTTGCAAAGAGATCTTATGTTATTAACTTTCTAAGAGTGTTGAAGATTATCTGCATCCTTCCCATAGGATCAGACCCAAGGTTAATAAGAACTGGTTCTTGTTTGTCTCTGCTGAAGACTGTCCTTTAAGTACCTTGTACAAACCAGTGCAGTGTTGCCAGGAAGAATTCCCTGACACCTTTCTTGTTGTGGTTTGCAGATATCCTGACAAGGGCTTTGATGATAATTACTGCCGCAACCCTGATGGCAAGCTGAGACCATGGTGCTACACTCTTGACCCTAACACCCCCTGGGAGTTCTGTGCAATTAAAATGTGTGGTGAGTTCAAGCAAAATTTATTACTTCCTTTTCCTTTCCAAAATCTGGACAGAGATAGTTCAAGCAATATAGGACTGCAGCTAGATCATTCATTGCACTTTGCTGACTTTTAAAACACAGCTTTCAAAGAGGATCTCCTACAAAGACATTTTATCTAATCTGGACAGGAAATAAAAGAGTAGCATGTTAGTTAGCACTGGAATATGTGTATATCTTACGTACAGGAAATTGCATTAAAACATAGGAAAATCAAGAACTAAAAAGTGAGGCAACACCATCATGAAGATCTCACGTACAGTATTAGTTTGGCCATGCTGGGCATCTGCATTACAATTTGGGAGTAGGTGCATGCACACCTTCCTTACTCAGTGCTCTCTGTCGGAAACTGTTCATTGCTTTGTTTTCCTCTTGCACATTGTGTGGGTTTAGGCCTTGGTTCCTGCAGACTATTCAGCCTTATGCTGAAGACAGAATTATTAATTTCCTTGTAGGTTTCTCTGTGATATTCAGTACTCCAGTATCAAAGCACTCCACTGGTACTTAATCTCTTTTCATTCATCAACTATTATACAAGATGATGTCTTTTGTTATCTTCACTTTACAGACAGGGAATTCAGTCAAAGTAACATTGTAGTACAGAAATATCAGATGCTTACTTTCAGACACTTTAGTTCCAAATTTTTGGAGCATTCTGCAACATGTTCTATCTTCAAAGCTCAGATCCTTTGAACTTTGGTGGTAGATCTCACAGTTTTGTTCTACTGATAATTAGGTGTCTTAAATGAGCAGTACAGGAACAAAGAGGAAGATAAAACTCTTGGACCTTCCTTGAAAACACAGATAGTCATTTTTCTAGACTTTCATGATAATGCTGGGGCTGAGGCAGATGGTAGAATTAAGTTTTGTTGGGACATGTTTTAATCAGGAAATTGAGATTTACATCCCTGAAATTCCTTGTCTCATTCACAGCTTGTGGGATCTACAGGTGATAAACTCTTCTCTTCCATGCTTCTCATTGCCAGATTTCGGGTCCAATTTTTTGCTTTTAGTGAACTGATGACCTGTGAAATAATCAAGGTACAAGTATGACATTAAAGGTAGTCTGATAGTACCTAGACAGTGTGTGTTTTGTGGTTTTTTTAATATTTTCTTTACTCACAATACTTTATAACGTTCTAGGAATAAAGGCAATATCTGAAAATTATTCCTTTTTTCAGCTGAATCTATACTATAGAATCTTGTCAGCTTCAAGTGCTCAGTCTGTGGCCAGGCATCCAGGAATACAGGCAGAAAAGGGAAAACAGCATTTTTGCATTTTCTGTGAAGCAGAGGCAAAGGGAAACTTCCAAAACTGCTCAGTGAAGCCTACAGTGTCATGTTAGCTTGTGAGAAAGCCAGTTTCTCTTACATCTGCATTTTTCAAACCTACAACTTCCTTTTGTGTCCTGCTTCAATTTTGACCAAAATTAAGTGTTAAAAAAGTAATCCTCTAAACCAGACACTCTGCTTTTCATCTAGCTTTAAGAGTCACTTCAGTAGGCTTATGTCATTGTAAAATTCATTTGGGTCCCTTGGGAGGAGAATCAAAAAAGAGAGTAGAACAGAATGAAAAGAACAATAAAAGTTACCTGGAACCGAATTTATGTGAGAATTCAAAAAAGGAAAAAAAAATATTGTACGCATAAAAGGAGTGATTTTTAATGATTGTTTAATATTTAGGTTTCTCTGTATTTTGTTGTTCTTGTTATATAAACCAAAATAAACCATTATTGAAGCACCTCAAACCTAGACAAAATAGAGACAGTAGTAGATCTTTTAAAAGTCTGTTTCTATAATATAATCCTGTATTTTTCCTATAATGTTGGCGTATACATAAATACTGAGTGAGGTAGAGAAGGGGGAATGGCTCTGGCATGAACCTTTATGTGTGAGCATTTGCTGCCCAAAGAGGGAAGCATGGAATTCATCATCTTCACTTGGAATTTCTACCAACCTAAATTATGCTGTGTTTTCCGCTTCTGTCACCAATAATTCAGAATTTTCTCTCCTTGCTTGTTCTTGTCTTCAGCCAACATAATGTCTTAGAGTGTCAGTCATGTCTTATCAATTAGCCGATAGTCTGATGTCTGAAGGTTGAGTAAGAATACTCTGAATGTACTTCCTGATGTGGAGTAATTGAAGTTATTCTGCACTATTGTATGGCATCGTAAAACCAGTATAAGGTAGTCAAAACTAGCAAAATTATTCCACTGTAAAACAGTGAGGTTAATTTCCCACTTCAAGCAATGCCTGCAATCTGGTTCTCCAGAGACAAAAAAGAAACTTAACAGGACTAGTTCTTGTATTGTGTCAGGCACCCATTAAGTCTGACCCTTGTTGTGAATCTTGCCTGTGAACTACAGAACTAATTCACATAATTGTATCTGCAGTTTTTTATTATCCTTGACAATGGGGACAGAGTGAACACAGTCTTGCTTAGCTCTCTAACTGAATTGTCTTTCCAAATTTTTTAGTTAATTCGTTAAGCTGGGTGTTGTTGTGTTGGATTTTTTTTTTTTTAATTAAACTGTGCTTCCTATATTTCTCTGTTGGGTAATATATGAATCATATGTATCATACTAGCTCTATTCTTTTCCCCTGGTAGAAGTGTTTTTATTATGAAAAAAAAAATATTCCCAAGTTACAGCTGACTGTTTCACAAATGCAACTTTTATAAACCTTTATCCTTTGGCATTTCCTGAGCTGATGTGTCAGTGTTCTGAGGATTCACATCTGGCTTTTTTGGTCACGTAAGCTTACAGTCCATCCAATTTTCAGTATCTGCAGTTTGGCCTAAGCTCTATAAAACAGTTGGGTGGGAGATCTCCTGCAAACTACTGTAATGTCACCTCTGTCTACTCTTGTCACAATTAGAGTCCTGCAGAAAATGTAATCATCAAAATGAAATTTAAAAAAAAAAAATATTTTAATGTTATGATTAAAGCCTTTTGTCTCATTTCTAAGCAAAATTTGACCGAATTAGCTGTAAATTCTTTCTTTCATCTTCAGTTAGAAAATACACTATGATCAGTGGAAATTTCACATGCAAAACTGTATTTTCACTGCAGAAAACCATAGAGCTTTGGAAATTACGGAAGCAATCTATATGTGGAAGAATACAAAAGTAGTGAACTTGAAAGTGGTTCATCCAGCAGACATTTTTAAAGGATGTTTAGCACAGGCATATGGCATTGCCCTCTAGATAAGATGCGATGCTGCTCAGTGCTGTCCTTTATAACCTAGAGAGGGAATTTATTGCTGATATTACTGTTATAACACCAGCTCAGTAGCCAGAACATCAACACAAAATATCAGAGTCCTGTTTTCAGTTTTCTGTCTTTCTTGAGGCACATAGAAAAACTGTTTTCCCACCTCCTAGCAGGGAGCCCAAAACACTGGCCTGTTAAGGGTTTCAGTGGCTGCTCCATTTTCTGAAGCTGTGGCTCTGTGCAATCTCAGTACATTAAAAAGGGAACATCATGAGTTATATGTCTTTATAACTTTGTGGTTTGGATTCTCACACAGGTTTTTAATTCTTGTGCTGAAGACTGTTTATATATTTTACAAGAAATACTAATTATAAAAAATGCTTTGGAAATCCAAGTCCTTGGACCATATACAAAAACGTAGGTGTCCTCTCTTCGGGGGAGTGACCACAAGGCAACATGCTGCTTGTGGCTTTTGCTACATGTCATGAGTGTTAGTATGCTCTATAGCCAAAATGCTGACAACAGCTCATATACAAAATTTTCAGCAAAATTCAGTGGAAGGAAGCATTCAGAAAATAAATGTTTTTAAGACTGAAGAGACAGGAGGGCATTGTAACTTTATTTCCAAGCACAGAAGGCAGCCTTAAACATTGTGGCTTGCAGCCAGGGCTGTGAGAAAGAGATGACAGGAGCAATTAGGGATTAGAGATGGCTCAAGCTGCAAAAATTGGATCTGGATTAAGACTTCAGGGACCCCAGGATTGGTTTGAAGTTGCTCACATATGTGTCTGTGGTTTTGGCTTGAGAAAATTTTTAGTTAGAAGAGAGGATAAAAGGACAACTATAACAGCAATAAAGAAGTGTAGGATGAAATGAAGAAATGGAAGCAGTGACAGCAAATATGAAAAAAGAAAATGACTGTTACTTTGGCATGAATGAGGATATGGACTACAGGGAGCTAATACTGCTTTTAAAAGAAAAAGAAAAAGAAAAAGAAAAAAGGATAGTTGCGCTTCTGTGGATGAGCTACAGGCAAAGAGATGCTGAGGCCTAGAAATTAGGAAGTCATTTGAGAGCTCCAAAGCTACATGGATTTATTATGGTATGGACAGCGTTTGGTTGCTGCCTGCCTAATTTCAAATCAATCCAGCTGATTTTACCACAGATTTAGCCTTTGCTGTCAGTACTCGTAGGCAATAGGCAGGGTGACTGAAATCCGAAAAGCCCTGAGAGAATTCAGTAAGGGTCCGAGTTTGATGGGAAAGAATAAGTAATGAAAAGCAGAATTGAGAATCTATGTGTAAAATCAACTATTACAGTTTGCCTACAAGTCTTGGGAAGGCAACGAATCACCAATATTAGATTACTCATCCTTTAGAAGCAGATTTCAACTGCGCATTCAAATGTGAAGTTCTCATTAGAGAGTTATTTGTGGAATCATAGTATGTAAACAAATAAAAGTGCCACTCAGTTTAAGCTCAATCCTTATGTAAGATAAAGATGTTTAAAGAAAGGAGGGACTGAAAAGTTTGTGATGTTTAGTAGATAAAGTGTTACCTTCCATCTCGCTTCACATGGAGGTATAGTAGAGCATATTCATTGTGTATGCAACAGCTTAATCTACATTTCCTCAAAAAGGATCCTTCTCAGATCCTTTTCATAATTTCTATAGTAGTTTTGAAAGGGGGATTCAAGAGCTTGGAACTTGCAGAGATACAAATATATATCTATATATTTTTAGTGGATTTAAACTAAAAATTCTCTGGATTCAAAGCCTAGTTGTAGATATTGGAACAAACTGGAGAGATATCTCTGTGGTCAAGGACAAATTAACTGTAAGTGTGCACATTTTATGGGTTTTAGGTGACAATGAGTTCATCAGTACTGTGATTTTTGGGCTTGGGTCTAATTTATCTCTTTATTTTCTCATATGTTTTGACTCAAAAAAAACCACAAACAAACACCAGAAATCAGTGTGTTTGTGGGTTATTTTGTTTGCTTGGTTGCTTTGGTGTTTTTGGTTTTTGTTGTTGTTGTTTTGTTTTGTTTTGTTTTGCTTGCGGTTTTTGTTTTGTTTTGTTTTGTTTTGTTTTGTTTTGTTTTGTTTTGTTTTGTTTTGTTTTTTCCCCCATGTTTCATGTACTGTGAGATAGTACATTGAAGGAAATGTGGAAAGAAGAGAACAACCGCTATCATACTGCCCAGAACTGTAGATCATATTGCTTGAGATAGGGATGCCTGGAGACAGTGCAACTGAGCATGAGCGGCTTCTCCCCATAACATCACTCAAGTTTCCTAGTGACATTTGCAGAATTGCATGGATCACCTTTAAAGAGGACTTTGCTATGTTTAGAACACATTCTTTACTGTACTAGGCTCCCCTTTTAAAATCTACTTTTTCAATTTTTTTTTTACAAATAAAGGCATATTCTCCTTTTTTTGACTGACACACTAGGGAAGACATTGCAATAATGTAAGCAACAGTAGGAATTTTCCTGATGAAGTTACTTAGGACTCTGCCTCTTTTCCAACTATGTCTTTTTCCAAAAATACATAGCTAGCATTACCATGAAAGAACACGAATACTCCAGCAAAACTCTTACCTTCTTTTAAGTCAGTAGGAGTTTCACCATTGACCTAAAATTTGTGCAGGATTTTCTTCTGGGTCATTGGGACTAAAGACAGAAATAGTGCTGTAAGTGGTTACTTCAGCTGTAGAATGACTCAAGGCCCCTGCTGGTTCCCTCATGCTGGTATTACCGTGAGAACCAGAACTAAGACTATCTGTGGCTTTACACATGAAGCTCTGGCTAATGTTTCATCTCTTTACTTAAGCATCTATGAATGCGTGAGCTGGCCCTTATTATTAAGTTATGTATTTTGAAGTTTCAAAATTGGGAGTTTTATGGAAAAAAGGAAACCTTTGAATTATTGCACTTTGATTGGGGACTTCAGAGTGAACATGGGAAGGTGAAAATATTACTAACAGACAATCTTCAAGTAGCTGTCTGAATTACATGGTTAATTTTAGTCACACAAAATATGAAAAGAAATTACAACAAAGTTCAAAGGTAGAAAAATGCTGCTACAAAATTACCAAATTCTTCTGTTCATAATGAAGTTTCATATAGGAATAAGAAGTGACATTTAATGAATTAATCATAAATATTCATCTTTCATAAGATGATATTTTGTGTGGTCTTCTTTTAACAGTACTTTTTGTTTCGGTTCAGGAATATAAAAGCTGAACTGGAACAAACAAACAAAAAAAGGTACTTCTCACATGAAATTAAAGTACCTGCCTGCATTATAAGGATTGCTTACTGAACTTAAATTCATCTTCTAACTTAATTCGTAATGTCTTTCTCATTGGAACAAGCCATTAGAGTTGCAGGTCTTAATTTATGTTTTAGAGGAATTGCTAGGATAAGGATGAGAATTCAGCCTTACTTATTTTTAGCTTCGTCTTGTTTCCACCTTATAAGAGAACTGTTGAGTGTGATCTCAGGAGTCTTCCACTAGTACTCTGTACATCTGATATTTGTACTCAGAGTTATTAAACTTTAGATAATTGCCTATGTGGGTAACAAAAGTAATTAGACTCAAGAACAAGACCAGTACTGAATGGAGATGACCATTCAAGTTGTAGGCCTGGACAAGCTGCACATGGCTTAAAGTTTGGTAACTGCCCTATCGTCTACCTCTGTAACGCCTCATAAGGTGGGCACTGCTCCTCAAGCTTTTTTATGTCCCTGCGTACATCCAGCCCACCTTTCATTCCCATGAACAGGGAGACTGGTCCCGTTCCCATAGCGCCTGTTTGTGGAAATCACCAGCTGAATGAAGGATTTCTTGAGCCTTTTTTGATAATTTTTGAGCTTTTCATGAGACTCAAGAGCCAGAATGGGTGAAGTTGTTTCTGAGGGCATAAGCCCTCATTTTTTTCAGACTTAGATTTCAGAATCATTTTCCTGTGTGAAAACTAGACATTTGTGGGAAATGCACATGGTATAGGAAGAAGAGTTTGGGGAGGCTTCTGGAATAGTAGAACTGCTTTATTAATTAAAATAAAAAACATTTTAGTAATCCTCTTAGTCACTAGAATTCTTATTGAAAGCTGCCACGATGGCAGCTAATCCATCACACATAGCAGATTTTGAAATTTTTTATCTCTTAGCCATATACAATGTAAATCTTTCCAGTAGAGGCTTGGCTGACTTTGACATGGACAAATTGTTTTAAACTTTGACCTACAGATAGAGGTCGCTGTATAGACATATACTGTAAGGTTTAACAATGAGCTGTGTATCTGTAGGTATATAAGAAGGAATGCTCTGCAAAATAATTCTATGGTCTTGCTTAGGCTGATGCATTAGTTATTTCATTTCAGGCATGTGATTTAATAAAACTGAACTAAACAAAACAAATAAAAACAAAATACAAACCACACAAAGATAAATAAACGTCAACATAATTACTTTTTCCCTAGTATGACTGAGTACAGAGTAGATGTACTATACAGTTCATTACAGGTGAAATAGCAACTTCTTTTTTATAAATAAGGTCTTTGTGATAGTGTGTATTAGGTTGATTTTTTAAAGTGTTGTTACTACTACTTAAGAAGACTTTTTTGCTAGAATATGTAGTTGTAATTTATTGATTTACTTAGGAAATATGCAGCCAGGATGCCATATGTATGCTAAAATTTATCATGGTGGGTGCCTACTTTTTTTCTGAATTTTACACCACATTTATTTCATTTTTAAGAAAAGTGTTGCATATATATATATATTTAAGACTAATATGCATTTAAATGTGACACAGTAATGTCCAGTCTAATCAGCTTAGGAGCTATCTTAGAATCTAATGCCAATTTATTTTCACATATCAGTGATGATGAAAACCTGAAACACACAGCTATGTATTTCTACTAGGTGTACGAATTTGTCTTTTTGTTGTCCAGTTACTTATAAAGTGAGTAATAACGATTTAAAATATAGTTTTTAGCAGCAAGCCTGTTTTATGAATCCACTAGGCAGGGTGCATTTGTCAGCCTGCAGAAATCTTCTTGTGATACTTGCAGTGTATCACTTGTGATACTTGCAATGTCCTTTTGACTTTGGAATGAGCTTGGAACTCTGAATTCCGTTTAAACAGGACGACCTTTGCAGACAAAGTGCCTTGGCATGGAAGGACAGGAAACTGATTTGACCGAGAAACACTGATGTAAAAACATCAACCAGATGAACAGAAAAAAGGAAATTTTCTCCATCATGGAGAAATGTATAATTCAACTGCACAACTTGATGTTATCTTCTGACAGAGAAGTGATCTTTAACATAGAAGATCAGACAGCAAATCAGCCAAACCCATCTGTTATGACATTTGGTTTCCTTAAGATCCATATTCTCTGCAAGTTCACAGAACTGGCTGAAGTTACCAGGAATGAGCTATATTATGAGTAACATATAAATATTGTTCTAATCACTGGGTCATTTGAAGAAAACTAATGTTAAAACTTTATTAACTTATTGCTGTCAACTAATAATTTTAATGTAGTTAATAAAATTAGTCTTTTGAACAATAGCAATTACCAACAGATGGGCAGTTACTTAGAAAAATATTATGTTGGGAGCTTTTTGGAACATTGTAGAAGTGTTGTTCTTACTGTAGTATATTTAGTTTTGTACTACTTTGTATATATCTGATGCAATGTCTGTGCCATTAATTTGCAATTATGAAAATTGCATAAGAAATAAAAAGAGTCTTTCAAGTTATGTGAATGAGTCATTTAAAAAACGATTGTTTTTCTGAATTTAGTTCAAGACAGCCCACACCAGGGTGAATGCAGAGTATATCAACATCTGTAAAAGATCTTGAGTCTGATGAATTTGTTGGTCTTTAAAGCATTTGTCTCTCTGCAGAGAATACTGATCCTTGATTTCCAAAAGCTGGACTGTTTTGTTTTTTTTTTTTTTTCCAACTATATGAGGCGTAAAAAGAGAAGCTTCAAGGAGAATTTAGCACATTACTTTATAATAGGATTTTATTTTACGTTTCTTTTTTCTTTTAATCTGCAACTTTATTTTTTTTTTCCCTGTGACTTGATATTCTGGGAATTCTTTGGAGAAAATCAATTGGGTTTAATCCTGCAAACATGTATTAACATGTTTAACAGTGTGCACATGGGTGGTCACTCATTTATGTAAAGCTAAGCAAATGAGAAAATATTTGTTGAACTGGAAAGAGTAACTGAGAATATCTGCTGCCCTTCAATGATATAGCATAGGCCAGGTGTCTCACTAAACAAAAGCTTTTAAATGTTGCAGACTTCATAGATTCTTTGCCTGCAAGTGTATAAACTAGCATGAGGTCCCATACCCATTTTAATTTCATGGATGCTGTGAACGTGATGAAGAGAAAATTATCCCATAAGAGACATTAGATTGTCATTTTCACCAAAGAACTCCAATTACTGCAATTTGAACTGCAATGTAGAGTTCAAACCTGACATGCCGAGCCAGGTTTAGTCTTAAGAAAATGAAATAACACTTCTTCTCTGGGTCTTCAGATGAAAGCATTGTGAACAGCACGGAGGCAGCAGTTGAGACATCAACTTGCGTTCAGGGGCAAGGTGAGGGTTACCGTGGCACGGTCAACACCATATGGAGTGGAATCCAGTGCCAGCGGTGGGACTCACAGTTTCCTCACCAGCACAACATCACCCCCGAGAACTTCAAGTGCAAGTGAGTAGAGACATGTGGGTATTACTGCAGCGGGAAAAGAGTTTATTCAAATGTTTAGAAATTTGTGCCACAAAAGTAGACCATAGGATCCCCATCCCTGCTCTGTAACCTGATGCATTGACTATACTTGCTGATGCTGAAAACCACTTGAACATGGGGAAGTCAGTTCTTCAGATCTCAAAATATTAGTTCTAGATGAACTTGTGTGAAACTGCAGGGTTATTTAGGATATTTTTTTTCAAGCGTTGATCGTGAAATGTATGGATGTTTTCCAGTCTGGGAGCTGAATCCCAATAGTGCTGGTACATTACAATGTCCTACACCCAGGTCGGTGCAACCCATCGTATCAGTACCAGCTGGGGGATGAAGGGCTTGAGAGCAGCCCCACAAAGAAGGACTTAGGGGTACTGGTGGATGAGAAGCTGGACATGAGCTGGAAATGTGCACTTGTAGCCCAGAAAGCCAACCATATTCTGATCAGCGGGTCGAGGGAGGTGATTCTGCCACTCTATGCTGCCCTGGTGGGACCCCATCTGCAGTGCTGTGTCCAACTCTGGGGTCTACAGTACAAGAAAGACATGGAACTGTTGGAGAGGGTCCAGAGGAGGGCCACCAGGATGGTCAGAGGGATGGAACATGTCTCCTATGAGGAAAGGCTGAGAGAGTTGGGGTTTTTCAGCCAGGAGAAGGCTCCAGGGAGACCTTGTTGCGGCCTTTCAGTACTTGAAGGGGGCTTATAAGAAAGATGAGGACAAATGTTTTAGCAAGACCTGTTGCAATAGGACAAGGGGTAATGGTTTTAATCTGAAAGGGATGTAGACTAGATATAAGGAAGAAATGTTTTACAATGAAGGTGGCAAAACACTGGCCCAGCTTGCCCAGAGAGGTGGTAGATGCTCCATCCCTGGAGACATTCAAGGCTCGGCTGGATGGGGCTCTGAGCAACCTGATCTGGTTGAAGATGACCCTGCTCTATTGCACAGGGGTTGGACCAGATGACAGGTCCCTTCCAACCCAGAGTTTTCTATGGTTGTATACTACTGTTTTTCTTTCATGGAGGTAAGTACTTGCTCACAGTTTGGTTACTGACTTAATATGTCCTAAATATAACCTAAGTGTAATGTCACTGGCAATGCTTGGAGCTTATAATATTTGACAAAACTTCTTTTATTTTCCATCTTTATAATAATTTTTCTGTCTCATTACTACATGTATTTACATCACTAGGACTGCTTTTACCTAAAGGACCACTGGTCATCTAAGCTCTCTGTACAGCTCATTAACTCTCAGAATATGAATAATCAACTTATTTTAGGTCGTTACCTTAACCACACTCTTTCAGTCCATTTTGCGCTGAGCATAGAGGAAACCTGTCTGACCAGCATGGATTCAAAGCCCAGACTGTATAGAGTGTCTTTATTGATGGTTAAATAGCAGTCTGGCCTCATGCTGGAATTTAATAGTGTGGATCTTTCAAGGTAAAGAAAATATTCCAGTCACAGTTTGGACGATAACTCAAACAATAGCAAGTTTAAGCAAAATAGTTAAGTTTGTTGTCTTGATCCCCTCACTACTACTGTTCAGTTTATTGCTCAAATACTGTGCGTTGCAATGTATCTACTGAAAATACAACAATCATCATGGTAAAGGAGAATAAGACTGATCCTGAGCCTCCTCTGTCAATCTCAAGACCACCTTGAATTTATCTGGAAGTTAGTGCTTGAGCCTGATCCCACAGGTTTTTCTCAGACAAACCAACGTCGAAACCAATGTGCACTGTACCTACGTGATGCTACTGCAGGATTAGGCCCTTGTGCAGTTTTGATGATGTTCCCAGCAATGTAGAGCAGCAACAGTATTAGGACTGCTTATTCACCCGGTGCTTGAGAGTGTAGTAGCTATTCAGGCAAATAGCTTTAATAAAATCAACATAACTGCTGGTACAACTGTTCAAAACTGACTCACATGAGTAACAATTACAGTATGAGCCCCATTCTTTCCATAGTCTGTTATCAGTAAGTGCTGCAGATGGAAAAATACAGTGAAACAGAGATGCACAGAACATGGCAACAACTGTCAGGAGATGGGAAATAAAACTTACATTTAAATGGTTTGAGTATTTCATGCAAGCTGTGAGAGACATTTAAAGATGCTCCCTTGTGGCTAACTTTTACTTTAAAGGTAACAGCTGTATAGAATTTCAACATACATTTTTTATATTCCAAGATTCAGTTTCTTAAATGAATCGCTGATGATCTACAGGACCCCATTGCTCTAAACTCAGCAGAACCATTCAAAGTACAATGAATTTTAAGCACTTTGGTAATGTTTGTATTTAAAAGCACTTGTAATGGATTGCAGGTGTATCCAATGTCAGCTTGCATGCAAATTTTGATGGAGAACGATGAATAAAAATAAGCTATATTGAAAATGTTGTTAATCTGCAAATGAAATCTTACAGCCAGTCAAAACATAGGTCCATGAAAATGAATTCCCATAACAATATTCTTAGTAAAATTACTATATTTTTCTGGAGACTGTGTTCTCACTGGCTCTTCATCTCCTTGCACTTGACACTGATCGGTAACACACAGACCTTAAGGAGTCTATATTATTGCTAATTCATAATACAAAGCAATAGAATGCATCAGTGGTTTAGGTTATCCCTGCTGTGAGGTAACATATTTATTTTTATAGGGATTTGAGGGAGAACTACTGCCGAAATCCAGATGGATCTGAATCACCTTGGTGTTTTACCACTGACCCAAACATCCGGATTGGTTATTGCTCCCAGATTCCTAAATGTGGTGTATCAAATGAACAAGGTAACAGGGGGAAAGGCGATAACGTGATTTCAAGTGAATGCTGTACTGTTCCAAACGGCAGATAGGCAGGCTTGTAAACTAGAGAATTTGGTCTCAGTACATCTGCATTACACCTGTGTAGTTCTGCTTTGGCTTTATTTGCATATTTGGGATTCATCATGGTGTAAATGAGATTCACTTCTCAGTTCATGTTTCAATTCCAGCACAGAAAGCTGCAGCAAAGATTTGCTATTGAATCTGTTTTTTAGACAAGGTGAATCTGCATGCCATTTTATATTAGCTGGAGATTTGCTACACTGTCTTATCTTTCTTAATTTGAAAGGCCATTTTCCAGAGCTGAGATTATTTCCTTAGTTCACAGTATTTTTATAGTTGCATATGAGGCCCCAAATCTGACTTTTTTTTTTTTTTCCCATATACCCTCTTGTCTGAAAGGACTTGTGCTTAAAAAAATACATGGGACTTCCCATATAGCCTCTTAGCTTCGATCTGTTACATCTGCCTGTAAAGTCCACTCTGAGTCTTCAGGCAAATGTTTTTCTCATGAGGTCTCGGTATTACTCTAAGTCGTATTAGTGCATCCTGAGAACTAATGTCAATCCTAGACTAAACTGAGGCTAAGACCTCAGGCATACAACCTTAACTCAGGATGCATTAATATCTCCATCTTTAGATTTTAGCCATTTCTCTTAAAATTTGAAAGAGTTGGGGTTTCAAGAGTTCTGTCAGAGCAAGGATTAAACTTAGACTTTAATTCTGTGCTTTAGGGGTTTTGTTTTGTTTTGTTTTGTTTTTGTTTGTTTGTTTGTTTTTGGTTTTTTTGTTTGGTTGTGGGTTTTTTTTTTTGTAAAGTATCAATTATCAAAAAGTAAAAATGAATATGAAATGAAATGCTTCATACAAAAAGTCTTTTTAGTAGTGATCATTTCAAACAATTCTCTTGAAAATTCTCAAAAAGGCTTGTGATAAAAGCTTATGAATTAAACATGACTTTGCTGGAGTGAACATGCAAGTTTTTGAATTACATTAAAATTGAAGTCATGTTGATTTTTTGATTTTGCCAAAGCAGAACTTTGATTTATAATAATATAAATGTTTTCAGTATCCAGAATCTACATAAAGGTAAGTTGTTTAAAATAGGCTAAGCGTGCCTGGTTTTTGAGGAGGAAGTATTAAGTGGGCATTTTATTTTATTTTGTATAAAACAGCTCCTGACAACTTTTAGAATATTGTGTGACTCTTCTAAGTCAACCATAAACTAGCAATTTTTGAAAGAAATTTGCCCAGTTTATCTAAGTAAGACAAAATCTAAAATGCTACTGTGTTGAGTATGAAGGCCTCAAGCAGGAGATTATGTATCTAGATTTTAAACTTTCTCCCCCTTTCTTTCTGATTTGATTGATACAATCGTCTGATTTATATTGCATAGTGTTTGCTAGATGTAACACTTGTCTTTAATTATTTGGATTACTGATGGGAAGGAAGAGTTTCTTTTCAATGTTGCACAATCACTCTCCACTTCTTTTTGTCTCAACACTCTTTATTCAGATTGTTATCGTGGCAATGGCAAGAGTTACATGGGGAATATATCCAAGACAAGATTTGGGCTAACTTGCTCCACATGGGACAAGAATATTGAAGACTTACGTAGGTGTGTATACACGAAAGAGATGGTTCAGTGAGTCCTGAATAAATACTGCCTCCAGATGGCAGCTCTTTTTCTTCTTCAGTGATTCTAAGATAGCCCCTTATGCCCTGGAGCTTTTAGTATCTTTTAGTTTTCTTTTTTTTTTTTTTTTTTTTTTTTCCTTGATGTTTAAATATATTACACAACATAGCTTTGTTCAGGCTAACCACTAATTACAGACTTCGGGTTGTTTCTTAGCATTTAGTTTACCGGCTTGGTTTACCCTATCTTTGTCCTTGAAAGTTTTATTCTATGAGAGGGTAGCAGGAATAAAGTAAGAAATGGTTATGTCATCAATCTAATCTCATAGCTCATGCTACTTCCAGCAGGAGGTTGGCCTTGAAACCACCTAAGGTCTTGAAATTGAATCATGAGTCCATGATATAGTGACAGTGACATCAAATGCCATTAAAGTGACTTGTAATTTCTGTTGTTTATCATTACTTTATCTTCATATTCTAGTAGTGGATGTGGCAAGTTACTTTATTTGTTAAAGTAAAAATGAATCAGCAGTAAATCCAAAAGAAGTTCTGAGTTTCCAGATTTTGTCAGTCTTGCCAGGATCCTCAGTGTTGCCTCTGCCGGTTCAGAACAGTAGATTAATAAATCCCCAGAGTGACAAGAACAATGACTTCCAGGTACTGCATGAAGACAGAGATTCATCAAAAATTTTCTGTGTATGAGATATTACACACCTTGGTGGGCCAGATGGAAACAGTTTTTCCTTTGTTTTCCCTTATTTTCTGAAATAAATGTGATTTTGTCTGTATTACTTTTGGTACTTGTTCTTGAGCTAGTGCTCATGACCCCCTCAGTCATAGTGCCCAACATATTTGCCATTTCCCCCTGGAATCTGGCTGTCCCTTATTCCTGACGCTGACTTGGTGGTCAGTCAGGTGAAGGTGTGTAATTCAGTAAGTTGGCCTTTGGGGAAGCTGTATTGCAAGAGGTAGACTTCAGTGGCACTGTCTGGAATCACCAGCTGGACTACGTGTGGTTTATCCCGCAGAGGATCAGAGACAGCACGCATATTCCAGTGTGCTGTCCATGTTAGGGAGGCAGCGGTTAAAGAGCATGACTTCTGAAAGCTATGACAAGTCTTCAGTCTGCTGTGAATGAGACAGTTCGAACCTACTGGACACTTGATGCAATTGCATTCATATAATCTTGAGTACAGATCTCTTATCCCCACAAATTTTCCATCTGTGAACTTCTTTGGGGAGTTATCTGTCTCACTTTAGTATTTACTCTGGTTATGAGTGTGCCAGAAGCAGAATGCATGGTTGGTTATGAACTAAAAGAGCAGTGCAGCTGTAACTTAGAAAACCTGTGTGCTTCTGTCTGTCAAGCCACACAGCTTTCTCTGCTTCATATTATTACCCCCAAATTTCAGCTTTAAAGTGCCTGAGTAGTATTCCAATTTAGGTGACCTGTCGCTGCACTTTGAGCCATTCATCCTTCTCCTTGCCTGATGTTAGCCTTGCTAACTTTCTTGTGTTTGTCTTTCCCTAAGATTCAACTTTCTTTGCAAATTCAGTGCTCCCTTGTGCTGATAATCTGCAGGAAGGAGGTACCTGTGCTCCTAGAGAGTCCTGCAGATTCACTGAGGGCAGCATAGATGCTCTTCTCGTCAGCGTAATGATCCCTCCTGAGGATATGCAGGGATTTTAGCTTTAGTGGGAGATCTAGAAACCTCACAGCTATCTGGTGAACACAGTGTTTAAAATACCAACCAGGGGAAACTTGGACCCAGATCCAGCAAATATTTGGGTCTCATCTTCCTTTTGATTTTAACCAGCCCTAAACCCTGACCTGTAGGCTTCTCAATCAGCTAATATTACAATGTGGAGCAAAACAGCATTTAACCTTGGAAAATTTGGGCTATAGAATAAAGCTTTTCAGCACTTTGAATTTTTTTTTTTTTCCCTGTAGGCATATACAAATATTCAGAGAACCAGATGTTAGTAAACTGAAGAAAAACTATTGCCGCAATCCAGATGATGATTTTCATGGTCCCTGGTGTTACACAGATGATCCTCTCGTTCCCTGGGATTACTGCCCTATTTCTCGATGTGAGTACTTGGTGTGCCTCAGGCATTATCAACTGTACAGTCCCAGTGAAGCCGTGCTGTCACATGCATATCTACACCTTTCTGTTGTCACTTGTGGCAGCAGAAAATGTGTGATTCAATCAAGAATCAACTGTGCATGTCTAAGAAGGAACAGACAGAAGCGCTTGTGCAATATGTGAACAAGGGGTCCTTTTCCTTGACCAACTTGGAGATGTCAAGGGTTATTTATGCAGCAGGAGCACAAAAGGGCTATTAGAGATGGTCAAACATTTTCCAACAGATCTAGCTATTGAATGAGGGCTGGATGGAGACAGATAATTGTCTGGTGGTCAGAATGCTGGCTGCGACCTCAGGAAACCCTGGGACAGTTATCTGCTGTGCTACAAGCTTCATAGTCTCTTTCTGTGATCTGTATTTATTTGTAAAGTTAGGATAATTCACTATATGTGTGCTGAAGTGTATATGTGCTGTACAGATTAGGTTCTTCTTTTGGATGTTTATGGGATAATTTAACTCCTGGCAAGAATTAGCAATATCACTGCTTCATAGTTGCATGTTATCTTACATAAACAATTAAAAATCCTAGGGAATTCAGCAACAAATTGTTAAGTGGAAAAAGATAGATTTATGCCAAAAATGTGCAATTCACATTTATGTTCAGAATTTTTCTCTTCACTTATTATTTCTAAATCACCATGCTGCATATCCTGGGAGAATATATAAATGGCAAATCAGGCTTTTGAATGCATGTCTGTGATCTCTAGAGGTTACAGATAGTGTTACATTTCTCGCTAGCAGCAATCTGCTGCATTCCCTCAAAGTCTGAATTGCAGCATCTCTAAGAGGTGATATTTGAAATCTCAGGTGATATTTTGCCATTTACGTGAAGAGTAAACAAACTCTGCAAAAGGTTATTTGTGTCAACGTGGAGAAAGAAAAACAGCTGAAGGAATATAAATATTATCCACTTGCTCTGAGTTAATGATCTGGATCAGTGAAATGCTAAGGAAATATTCAGAGCAAACATTTCTAGGGTATATGGCAATGGTGAGTATTATTTCAGGAATCAAACTTCAGATCTGTAATATGTCTGTTTTACAGTTGTAACTTTTGTGGATTAGTATAAGGTCGCTCAGGTACTGATAACTGGCTATATCAGTGTGGAAAAGATGCTGGCAGTTTCTAAGTGTGCTTACTTGGTGCCTTTAACTGGTTTCTTCAAATTGCACTGTATATACATACGTATATGTATACATATGTACATACACATGTGCATATGCACACACATACACATATGCATGTGTGTATCCATACACATTAAAATTTAACTATGTATATAGCTGTGTTGTGGTTTAACCCAAGCTAACAATATAACCACGGTAGCCGCTCACTCAAACCCTCTGCCACCCCCTCCAACAGGGGAGAGAATCAAAAGAGAAGGGAGAAACTTGGATTGAGATAAACGCAGTTTAATAAAATAATGAAATACTAATACACTGCTAGTAAATATATATATAAAATAGAAATAAAAGATACTCAAGGCAATTCCTCATGAACACACTGAGCAGCCAGTCCTAAGAAACAGCACCTGGTCCCACAGCTGATCCCAGAGAGAGAAAAGAGAGGAAAAAGGCAGAAGGGCTCAGAGGCCTCTGCAAAATGGCAAAGGGCTGAACTAAACCTCCCACACCAAAAAGTTTGCCAGGCCGTGCCCCAGAGAGAGAGTGGAAGAGGAGGAAGAGAGGGAGAAACCAGAAGGCCCCACTCTTAAATCTGGAACATGACACTAACAGGGTGGAATACTCTTATTGATCAATGTGGATGTCAGTCAAGCTCTGCCCCATCCATGCCCCCCTTCCTTGATACCTCCCACCTGTGGGCAGAGCGCTCAGAGTGTCCTTGGCTCTCAGACCACAGCAATTAAAAACATTAACTCTGTGCTGGGGTTTTACCTTCTTGTTCTCAAACTAAGTCCAAATAATGAGCGTGCTAGCTATGAAAAATAAAGGTTTCTAACTGCATGAAGGAAATTAACCTATTTTCAGTCAAACCAGAACAAGCTGTATACCTTAATATGTACATATTTGCATAATCATGAAAATCTGGTTGGATAAGACTGTTTAAATTTTATCTGCGCAAGTTTTTGGTAGCTACACCTGCATTTCTAGCTCATGATTCTGGGTCAATCTGCAGACATCATTGAAGGCAAAAATTCTGAAACAAGTTTAAGCAACCTTGTTTTAACTGTATTTTGACTTGGACTAGATGGAAGAACCAAACCATATTTTGGGGAACACGTTTTCAACATGGATAAGTTTTTGCTGATAGCAACATAAAAGAACTTTTAAAGTTTCAAATATTTTTAAGGAAATTAGAAATTTTCATTAAATGTTCTTTGGACTTAATCACATGCTTTCTATAGTTCCTAAAGGCTTATAGAAAAGTCACATTGTTTTTCAGCACTTGCTTGTTTGAACAAAACATCTAACTTGGACATAATAGATAACCTGATGTATTTGGGATTCAGCCAAGAAGAAAAATGCTTGCAACTCCTGTGGCAAAAAGTTTAATTCTTATATGGTTCTATTGGAATGAAATTTTGCTTTTGTTAATTCGTACCAAATTGTGCTTTTGTAAAGTATTAAAGAATCATTGAAGTTTAAAACTTTGAGAAGTATTACAATTAACAATATGCCATTTGCTGTTTGTTTTTATTCAATTTTTAATTTTGTATTATGGATATCTTATGTGTCTGTCTAGGTGAAGGCGACACAACTCCTACTACAACTAGCTTGGATGGTAAGTAAGTTTGTAGATTTACTGTGCAGTGCATGTATTGCATCCTCTAAGATAAGCCATTTCTTTCTGATCGGGAAACAAGAGAAAGATCAGTTAAAAATACAAAAACCCCCATGCAGCTATGGAAATATTGCTTTCAGAAGAGGAAAATGCATCATATGTTATAATCCTTTATCTGTTCTTACTGTCCTGTCTTGCCAGTGGTGAGATGTGGTAATGGTTTTCAATTTTTGCTTTATAACTATATAAATCTCCTCAATAAACCTATTTAAATATATATTTTATATTCCCTATGCATATTTATATAGACTGATCCAGCTTCACTGAAGTAGTTTTGGTGCTCTAGAAATGTATTTCATTAGTGTAGGAAAGTTAATCTATAATGAATATTGACCTTCTTGTGGTCCTTATGTGCAACTGTACAGGTTTCCTACCGCTGTTTTTAGTAAAATGTGATCTCTGGACCTGCTTTCAGATACTGCCATTCCTTGTGCCTCAACAAAACATTTGAGAGTTGTAAATGGAATCCCAACACAAACTAACGAAGGATGGGTGGTTAGTTTGACATACAGGTAACTATCACTTTGATTAGAAAGACAATACATCTACTAGGATACTGGCTTTGAACTTTAGAAAATGCTGACCATAGTAAGAATACTTCTAGGTTGCAGTTAAATCCTATAAAAACAGAAAATCTGCATTCCTGGAACATCAGATGATTCCATACTATTCACTCTGTCTGTAAAATATCTATATGTTAATTATCATTAGCTTCTACACATGACCTTGTAAAGTATTATCTTTTGACTAGATATTGCAGACCTGTACGTAACATTGGCTTAGTATCCAGCATTAAACTATTTTGAGACTGTTACCAAAAAACTTGAGTTTCATATCGATATTTTCACTTTTAGAACAGTGTATTTCTTTGTGAAGTGTTGGATTCAGAATTTATACCTGTGTCAAATTTAGCTTTCTGCTCATATCATTGCATGCAACTGGAATTTATTTTGTATTAAAAAAATAAGTAGGAGCTATAAGGAAAATGGTTTTATTCTGTAAAACAAGACCCTAACATGTGCAGCTGGAAATATGTATTGCATTACGGCAGATTTTACTTTGCTACTATGTAAAAGCCAGAACACAGAATTACTGTTTCCTACACTCATTGCTCTGGTTCATAACTCATCAGCTGGAAGTGTGAATCATTAACGTATAACAGGAGATATATCTCATGCATCAGCCCTGTATCTTCTATCATTAAAAAAAAACCACAAAAAAAACCCAAAAAAAACCCCACAGTAAAACAAGAAAATCTTTCTGTCTGCTGATACGGACTAAATAGCAGATCAATCCTATTAGCTTATGATTTGTCGTTTCTCTCAAAACTGTGTTGTAAAATAGGTCTTAAATGAATAATTGGAGTAAAAGAAAATATAAACCACTACTTTTTACATTGTTTCATTGCTAGAGAAATTTTGGGGATCCTTCCCAACCTTTGTAATATTTGCATCATATGAGCTCCATTCAGAACTAGACCTTTCTGCAAGTCTAGCAGATGGTGCGGAAAGACATTTCTAGAGGAACTTCAGCCTGTTCCTAGACTAAATGACCGGATAGGTGGGCAGAACCACTCTTTGGAAAAATTTATCTTTCCTCTATTTTTAAAGCAATCTTAATGTTTCGGGAAATTTTAGATGGGTAGGGTGAATTACATCTGGCTGCCTAAAATTCAAATAGCTAATGTTAAGGTAGTTGAACCTCTCTTTTTTGCTATGCAACAAAATTCCCCTAAGCAGATGAGTGGTTAAATGACTGCAGATTCTTTTGTGGAAGAAGGATTCCTGGAATACTCCAGCAGCAAAATATATTTTGAAGTATTACATGTGGACATAAAAATGTAGTTTTATTTTGTATTGTTACCAAGGAAGCAAATAGAATGTTGTATGAAACAAAATCTTCATGACTTCATGACATTCTGCCGAAAATTATCTGTACATCTCAAAATAGAATTGCCATGTCTGAACGGTAAAGGCCAAGTGATACATAAAAACTTGTATTCACATTGGCAACTCAGGTCCAGCTCTAAATGTTAAATTAATCAGTGATATATTTTCTCAATATCTGATCTAGGTTCTGTTATCAGGTATATTTAAGTATATTTGGATTAATTTTGTCTGGTTTATTGGATAGTTCTGGATTTGTGCTGCATTTAAATAAGAAGTTTAACCTTCCTATGTGTACTAGTCAATCTTCTAAAGCAGATGATGAAATCTTGTAAATTTCTTTTAATAATTAGTGTTGGAAACGTAATATGCCAGAACACATTTATACTCCTGATTGTGACATTTTTATAATAAAACTGTTCAGGATCTATATTTTAAAAATAATCCAGCCTTTTGGACCAGATATTTTGTCCCTCAATCAAAATACAATTAAAAAAAAAAAAAAAAGGAGGCAAGCATCTGTGTTATTCTGCTGTCTTTGAATTCTATATAGTCTGGATTTCTTCCAGCAGTTCTTTGCAAAGCTTTGAACATTTGTGTGATTTGAATTTATAAATCATGAGATTTTAAGCTTTTCCTAAATTGCTGACAATTCTGATTCATTTTCCAAAGGACTGCAGAAAATATATGTGATTTTGATGGAAAGAAGGAAACTAATTAATCTGCATTCCACACTTGTCTTTATTTTTGGAAGAACTGTCATGTTTAATTGCTTTAATTTTACTTGATATATTATGCTGCAGGTTTTCTATAATCACATGTAGGATGTCATACACTGCAGATTGTTTCCAACTGAAGTATGTGGGGACAGAAATCTCATAGGCAATCTCATGGTAATCAAATGAGAACTATCCATCTTGAGGTCAATGCTTTGATACCTACATGAATAATGACCAATTGTTGTTTACATCTGGTGACAGTTTGGGGACTTAAATGTTTCAACCTAGTTCCTAATACAAAGCATTAGCTTGCCTTTTTTTTTTTAAAAAAAAAAAAAAAAAAAAAGTCTCTTATTATAAATTCAGCTTTGAAATCACTAAATGAACAGAGGAACCGAATTTATCTTTCCTCCTGGTTTATACATGTTGGAGTAAATCTCTGCCAAGTCATGCTACTGTAAGTGTGGAAACTGAGAGCGAAGGGACAGAGACATATTTAGACATATTTTCACAGGCTGTCGGTCACCCATTTTTCACCACTAAAAATATGTTGGGAGCAAAAGTACTCTTCAAAGCTTTTGACTGTGTAGAAACTAACACAATTGCTTTTTCTATTTTGTTTTTTTTTTTCCCAGGAATAAGCATATCTGTGGAGGTACTTTGATAAAGGAAGAGTGGGTTCTAACAGCAAGACAGTGTTTCCCTTCTCGGTATAGTAGTCTGTAGCTTTGCAATATTGAAATGCACTTATTTGCAGTAACTTATCAGCACAGCAATTCCTTAACTTAAATGTAGAAGTTTTCCCTTCTGTTTGGCTTCAACACCGCTTTTCTGATGTAAAAGTCCTGTGGGACCTTGATATTTTCTGTTATTGTTGTTGTTAATCTAAAAGACCTCTGGCTATTTTACATGGAAGTATAAATATGTTTTCCAAGTGTAATGCTTAGACAATTGCCCCTTTATGAAAATAATCTCATGCTCCTGCTTAACTGGACAGAAGAAAATAGAAAACTTGGGTAAATCTCCAAAAGTTCAAAGGTTCATACTGTCCAAAGATCTAAATGGTTGGATACTATTAGGAAACAAAAATTAGATTTTAGTCACAGTAAGAGATAAAACTGTGTAGTGGCTTCAGACCAAAAACTTACATCTGAGCATGTTGATTTTGGAATAGCAGTTGGCAGCAAAAAGCTGTTTCTGGTGAAGAGTATTAGTTAAGATCTTCTAGCATAATCATATTAAGCAGAGTTTTTTGATTTATTTTATTATACACTCAGCAAAAACAATGACCAACTTTGCCTCATTTAGGTACAAAGATCTGAAAGACTACAAAGCCTGGCTTGGAGTTCATAATATCAAAGGAAAGGGAGAGGACAAGCATAGACAAGTTCTGAATATCTCCCAGTTGGTATATGGCCCTGCAGGGTCAGATTTGGTCTTACTGAAACTTAGCAGGTTAGTAGCTATTATTGCCAATTCCAGGTTTTTCAACTGATGAATGAGATTCTTCCTAAATAAGATTTGCAAATTCAGTTCTCCACCATCTCTGATACTACAGATGATGCCTCCGTGAGGTAAACTTCCAATTTAAGAAATTTTACTTGATATGTGCAGAGATGCAGGTTCACCTACCTTAATCAGAACACAGATGTTACTTCTGAAAAATCATGCTTACATTTTTTAATTTGATAATCAAGTTTAGGTTCATTGGGAGTTTATGGGTCTTTTTTGTTTGTTTGTTTGTGGTTTTTGTGTGTGTGCTTGTTTGTTTGTTTGTTTTAAACAACACATTGACTAGTTTTAATTAACAGAATAAGCACCAGATTGTAACTGAGATCCTTGTGTATATATGAACTTTCAAACTTTCTTCATATTAGCGAAAATATATATTCAAATAAAATGCCATCATTACTTATTTTCAAGATGAAAACGCAAGTTAAATAGCACAAAAACGGTGACAGTATTTCAAGAAATCTTTTGACAGTTAACAGCTGTAGCACAAAAAATAGGTAGAAGAAACAGTAGGTAGAAGAATCCATCATATTATTCAAAGATGGAAAAGAAAGGAAAAGAATTGACAAAGTTTTTAATTGTTGTATTCTGTAATAAATTTAATGTCAATTTAAAGATACATTTTAGAAGTTGTAAGTAAAATCCATAATATCTATTATTTGTTTTTCTTTTCAGACCTGCCATATTGACAAATTTTGTAGAAATAATCCGATTGCCCATTTCTGGATGCACCATTCCAGAGAGGACCAGTTGCAGTGTTTATGGATGGGGATACACTGGATGTAAGAAACTATTTTTAAAAAATAAATGAATACGTTGACATCTTACTTCCTCTTGTCATTATAGGTGAGGCTGCTGGTATTGCCTGATGCCACGCTTGTCCAACAGTTTCTGTATTATAATGCAGTTTCATTTATTTTCTAATTTTGTGAATCTTTGAGCATTTTCTCTAAGCTCATTCCATATGAAATATTTTCTGCTAGTCCATCCTTTTGTTTGTTTGTTTGCTTGTTTCAGTTACAGGCAAAATGATTTAAACATTTCAAAGACTGAACTAGAGAAAAATATTGTTCTACATATTAAAAAAAGACTGGCAGAATTGTTTTGTAGAGTTCTAACCCTCTTTTGAAAAATTGTGATTCATCTACTTGAGCAGTCTCTGTATGCCAAAACAGGTTGTCCTGTAGAAAAACTAATATAGAATCATGTAATCAGAGACATAAATAACAAACACAAAGACTGTGAACTATGGATGCAGAGGCAACCTCCTGTCTGGCATTTCCTCACTTTCGAATACTTTGACTTTGCAGCCTTTCTAATGTTTATTAAACACAGTTTTTGTGTGAAGTAAATACAAATATGTGGGCGAGCAGACATTTATTTAGTCTGGTAAATACTATATCTGGCTAATTAGGTGTTGGTGATAATAGCTGCCAGTTGACAATAATTACTCCAATAATTACTGTGCTCAAATGTCATTTTGCCACAGACCCTGAATAAGCAGCAGTAACATACACTGCCCTGGAAGCAGAGCAGAAACTAGACTGTAACTCTGAGGCTCTCTTCCTTGTAACCATTACTCTGCATTTCTTTGTGGGTGGCAAGTAATCCGCACCAGCCCTCTCCCAGATGACCGCCTTTGATGTTCCCAGCATGGCCGCATTCGCCATCCTCTGCGGGACACGGTGCAGCAGCACAGGAACTCTGAGCTTAAGAGAACTGATAAGGAATTTGCAATGTTGTGGAGTTACGTAACACAGTAAATACATAACATCTGTCATCCAAGGACTCTGTACTGTATTTTATGTGCTGCTTATTAGAATCCTCACAGCGTCCTGGTCAGGGAAGGAAGAAGTGTTACATCCCTTTTTTTTCAAGAAAGCAGGATAATAAGTCGGTGAATGGCAAGCTTGGCATTTTCTTTTGATGGCTGTGCAGAGAACAGGCAGGTCCAGGCCCTTTATTTATCTTCACAGTTTGTACAGACTTGTCTTTCGACATGTAGAACAAGAGTAAGCTCCATGGGGCTCCTGCTTCCTGACCTTCAACACTGATGAATGGAGATTGCACAAAGCTGCAGCTCTGCCCTTGCAGGCACAAAGTCATTCAGTGTAGCTGAGCCAGCACAGAAGGAGAAAATCTCCGCTCTGTTACAGTATTTTTCAAGTCACACGTCCTTCCCTAGGCCATGGCAGGCACTATTACACATTAACTTGTGTTTAAGGCAGGGAGCAAAATCCTTGCTTTGCTGATGGGAGTGACAACATTCTCAGGCTCACTTTTTCTGCTTTCTGTGATGTGACAGGGCAAACTGACGGTGACCTGTAGAGTAAACCCGGTTACCTAACACTTTCTTCTAATACAACAAAGATTCTCAAAATATTCTCAGAGAGCTAAACCAAATAAATTTATTGAAAATCTCATTTGTAGCAAATATAAGAAATCCAAATGACAAATGCATAATAACAGTGAGCATGGACAAAAAATGTGAGTACTGGAGAGAAAGTACAATAATTGAAGTCACATGAGTAAGTTTATCCAGACTGCATCTTCTTCTTTCTCCCCCCCTCCCCCCAGAATAGAATAAAGTTTTCATTCTTTTTTGATCCTAGTAGTTAACTATGATGGCCTTCTCCGGGTAGCAAAGCTGTTTATTTTGGGAAATGAGAAATGCAACCAATATCTCAAAGGGAAGATCACTGTGAACGAGTCAGAGATCTGTGCTGTGGCTGAAACCGTTGGTGCTGGGCCTTGTGAGGTAAATATTACATTTCCTAGTACATTCTTAGGAGCCATCAACCTGGCTCTTTCTTTCCTAGAAATAATTTATTAGAGTTTTTTATACTTATTTTCTTTGCATTAAACTTGTACACACACACACAAAAGAAATAATAATCTTTTACGTTGGAAAACAATTTGTGTCTCTAGGAATCTATTTTCTGCCAGAGTGCAGGAAGAGGTTCCTTTGCTTCAATTTCACTGTACCACACCAGTGATGGATTTACGTAAATGTTAAATATATTCGTATGAATAAACACCTTGGTAGGCTGAGACAAATCTGCATTCTCTATAATAAGGGCTAAAGTGCGCTATGTGCCAGCAACAGCAGTATATTTTGGTTGAGTAGAAAGCAAGGCTGGAGCAAATTTAACTACTTAGTCAGATAGGGACTTGCATGCAAAATAATAAAGAGTCACTGCTCAAGAGAGTCAATAAAGTTTAAAGGAAGGAGAAAGATCCAAAAATGTGCTGAGGTTCAGTATTAGTCAGAAGGCTGGAGCGTTTGGTGTCCCTAGTGAAGCCTGAGCAACGTATCAATGAGGACAGGGGAACTACTTCAGTGAACATACAGTTTGATACAGTCATTTAGCTGGGGACTGGTTTTGATGATAGAGGAAAGACACCTGAGGAGAAATGTTGTAAATCATTTAGTACAGGAAGATGTCATTTTTCGTGTGGAAAATCTTCCTGATGAGATGTCTAGAAGGAGAGCAGTCATGAGTATTTGATATCTGGAATTGAATGCATTTAACATCTAGAAAAAAAACAGGTGGTTTCCTAATACTGGTGTTAACTAAGCAGTGAAATTTTCCCTATCCAAGAGTACTACCAAACCGCGGGTAAATGAGGTCTTCATTGGGCTGAGGCCTCTTCCATTTATTAATATTCCACAGGATCATTTTGTTATTGCAAAGTATTTTCTTCAAAATCAAATATTTAATCATAACTGAGCTCTTAGACATGTCAAGGCTTATAAACGAAACATCTGCATGGAAGTCTGCTGGGGATCCTGCACTTTTTTTTTTTTCCCCTGCAAGAAGAAATGGACTGAATTAATATTAGCAATCAGTCTTAATCACTGCACGGTTTCCTGCTCCCTGAGTTCCCCTTTGAAAGTACGTTCCTCAGCAGAGAACAGGCAGAGAAACAAAATCAGATTGGCAGGTGAAACTCCACTCCTGAAGTGTTTTATGAGCCACTCTGATGGTTCTGACATAGTTCATTGTTCATGTGGGAACTAATCTGCAGTCAGTCAGGAAAAAAAAAACAACAAACCAAATAAAGGTCACGCATTGTTGTTTCTCTGGTGATCCAGAGAGAGTACAATGCTAATTGTCAGCTTTTATGTTTTGAAATGGTGTCTCACTATCCGATATAAACATTTCCTCTCTAGTTTTGCAGCTAGTTTGCTGGGTTCAGTACACGTTTTGCCTGGGTAAAATCTGCAGTGTCTATGTTCAAGTCCCAAATCTTTGTGACTGTATCTAAATTACTGTTTCAATCTAACTTAAACTGGATTTATTTTAGTGCTAAATAAGACCCCTGTCTGAGTTGGCTGTACTCCAAATGTTTACTGAATGCATGGACTGGTGCATAGATGTCTCATTCACTTAGAATTCCGAAAAAGAGTATTTTAACAAGTTATGTCTCAAAACTCTATCTACAATATATTATCTTTTATTATGTTTGAGATTCCTCCCCTAACCTGGCCTCTTAATATACATACATTCTCATCCTAGGGCATAGCAAGGTGATTGACTGACAGACGATATTAACCTGGCTCTGTCAGTAGTCTCTGATGCAAAGCCTGTTATCACAACAAAGGTGTTTATCAGTCAAGTCACTTTCTGCTCCTACGGTGTATATGCACATAAACAAATATTATGCTTTCAGGTAGCTGCAAGAGGAGAGTAAGATATGGTAGTCTGAAGTCACAAGAATCATGTGTAAAAATGGATCAGAAGATTTAATTTGCATGGGGTGCAATCAAAGGCTAAAGACCAACCTTGGCATTGGTTCACATAAATTCTGGCTGTGAAGAACGTATAGGAAGTCGGGTTTTGACCTATGGCAAGAACAACTCTGTTGCCTGTTCATTGAGCTAAGTCATGCCCAAAAGAAACCAGTCAGTAGGAGACAAGTGAGACCTGTGTCTTAAAGCATTTTGAGAAGTGACATTCTTTATGTTCATTTTTTCCTAGAGAGATTATGGTGGTCCCTTGGTTTGTGAACAAAACAGGCTGAAGATAGTCGTTGGTGTCATTGTTCCTGGTCGTGGATGTGCAATTCGAAATCGTCCTGGGATTTTTGTTCGGGTCTCATATTACTCCCGCTGGATACACAAGATCATGATGACCTACAGAAAACCCTGAAAAACTCAACAACTTCTATTCAAAGAAAGATTTTGGACAACATGGAATTAATGTGTAATGTAAAAATCAACATTTTTTTAACTACTTGATAGTCAAGTTTGTTGAGCTTCTTTTAATATTTATGGGTGTTTTTGGTGTTTTTGTCTATCGGTGTTTTATAAATGTTGGAGTGACTTACAATATATGCAAGTATGGTGACATATCTCCTGAAGATACTTGAATGGGTAAACAATTTTGCAAAGATATTATTACTGGATGATAAATGTTTTTGTAGAAATAGATCATATGACCTCTTTTATGCTGCTCTTCCGATTATTTTAGAAGGAGAAAAAAGCTGTAGTTTTATTTAACATACCTTATCTTTCTATGAACCATATATTTCTCTTCGTATATGACAAAAGACCTTCTGAGAGATATATGCATCTGGCAAGGACAGCATATATGATCATATTTCTCCCCCCCTTATAAGAGGTCAAATATTTCAATATTTCATTAAAAATAACCTCTTGATAAATTAATCTTTTCATTATTGATGGACTTTGACAAACCTGCCATAAGCAGAGCTCTCATAGAAGTCGATATAACTTCCTTTTACACAATGCTTATAGACCCTAGTTCTGCACTTGGTTCCTTCAGTGTGAATATGGTCCCCTAATAGATATTCCAAAAACCCTTTTGGATGATGGAGGAGACACAGAAGTGGATTACTTAGCAAGCTGTTGATCCTTTGTTTAAAGTTAGTCCCAGAAATAACTGAATTTACAATGCTAAAGAGAGTATGTAATGCAATTTGAAAAATAAATCCTGATTAGCTGCTGACAGACTTTGGCCATTAAAAGAAATTTCAACCAAATATGCCCAAATATTTCTCAACAGATAAATGTTAAAAATTCAGTTGATTCTAGTTATTTCATTAAAGCAACTCTGTATTTACAGCAGGAAAAAGAGTAGTCGAATCTGGCACCTGGCTGAGAGACTTAATACTGGGAAAAGTAAGTTATACATTAATAGTCTTTCAGAGACTTAGGATCTTTAGTAAAACCTTACGTAGATTTGGACAAAATTATATCTTTTATATAATTTCTTTCAGGGTAATAAAAATGCTGTAGAGATTGATATGATCTTTTATGTAATATGGAAAACGTCACCAACAGTTTAGTAGCTTATGTTTCCTGCCTCTGTGTAGAACCATCATTTTCCTTTATGTTGATGAGGAAAGGAAATAAATAACCAGCCACTATGAAAAACGCTTGTTCTCCTTCAGGCATTTAGTTGTATGGCTGAAAGTATTAAACAAATATGTTGCTTTAGGTGGCACCAATTACCCCATAATTTCCGGAAAATTGGTACAACATATATCCAATTGTTAGTTTTACTACTGTACATGTAATTGCATAAGTAACTGCACTGTTACTTCACTTGTGACTATGTAATTGTAAATGTTTCCATAGCAAATTGTATGGTATGTACATCACATCTAACTGCATAGCCGCTAAGCTGACATCATGGTGTAGACACACAAAAGGACATTTCGTTCAGAAGACGCAGGGTTGCGTTCTGCCCTGGCAGAAAGTAACCAGTTCAGGGGAGCTGCCTTTGGCCGCAGCCCTCGTGTTGACTCACCAAATTATTCTCTTCAGCAGTGCACTTTGACTTCAGCGGGACTCAAATATGCTTACATCTTCTGGTGGACTGGGATGAGGTTCAGCCCATGCTTAAGTGGCTTGGCTTGCTGAGATTTGTGTCAAGCATCCAGCAGATTCTACTGGCACATGGGAAGAATTCTTTCAGCAAGCGGAGCTTCTGAAATTCCTCCTTGATGTAAATAGTCTCTTTGGACAAGATGTGACTTCTCTGTACAGCGGTTCTGAGGTTGTGGATGCTATGCAGATAGTCTGTCTCGATTTATTCTCGCTGCCTCTGGAGGCTTTGTGCTCCTTTTGGGCTTTTTTACTCACTAGGCCTAAAGAAGGCAGGATTTAGGCTGTTGTATTTACAGTTAATTCTTGCCATGTACATGAATACTGTATTCTTCCTAAGTATATACTGACTACATCTTATTGAAAGGATTAACTTTTTAAGAGAGACTTCTGAAAAACTCCAAGCGAGTTTTGTTTTCAGCCACAAGCAGAACATGGATAAAATATATAATTCCATGTTCACTCTTTGTATTCTAAGAATTGTTGTGTGCTCACTGTATTATATTTGCAGGCATTTTGTTATGTCTATCTAAAAAACAAATTGAATCCTAAAATATTTTAGTTATAAGCTTCTGCTGTGCAGAAGACTGTGATTTTTATATGTATATACACATATATATATGATAAAAATACTGTTTTTTGTTAGACAATGTGTAAGGATTTTTACCTGTTTGTTCTGGGCAGCACCTCAGTAAAATAAATTGTGCAGAGTTGATGCTCCAGAACTTAACATGTTTGTATACACTTGCTTATCAGGTGCTCTTGCTCTCCTTATCTCAGAATGGAGCGCACATGAGACTCTGAAGAGCAAGGGAAGAGAAGGATAATGATATGTGATAATGAATTTGTACTTCATTTATTCCTGTGAATATTTCTTGTTGGTACCAATGGTACTGTACCAGGCAACTGTTATAACTACAGGATTCTCTTAAGAAAGGACACTCTATAGATATTTTTTCCCTGTTCTAACGTTTTTCTCTCTGTAATAGCAAGGGAACCTGATCTAGTGCCCATCTAAATTGCTGGAAAGCCTCTTACTAACTTCAGTAGGTTCTGGAATTTACTTTGTAAATGTGATTTTGTTGACATTAGAATTAAAGTGTAAAGAACTTAAATAATTATCTAAGGATATTCTTAAAGTACATTGAATTTCATCTTAATTCTTCTTGCTGCAGCTAATCCTTGGTCTCAGAAAAGCACAATAACTGGATACAAAATTTTGGAATTAAAACCTAAGAGCTGATTTTTGTGTTATTGAAGTTAGTTTGACTTAATTACTGATTTTCTTTGGGCATTGGAACTGGCTAACACTTCTTCCTTCCATTAATTAAAATATTTTTCCCTTAGAAAAGCATTTTTTCCCTATTTTTTTTTTTATCATAAACCTCGTGACCCTCAGAGAAACTGTAGCTCTCATTGGGAATGTACTGGTCCAGATTTTTGCTGCTATTGCTGAAGTCTTCTTCTCTAGTTTAAGATTAGAATTCTCTGAGGCATTCTACAAACCCTGCTGCAGGTAATGCCAATGTACTTGACAGAGCTACTCTTGAGCTAGAGCTTTTCAGACAAGGGTCCAAATACAGCTCTGAGGGTCAAAAGCTACTCAGGCAAAATGTCCCTTGAAAACAGTGAATGTGATTGTCCAAAGAGCGGGGGCTGAAAGTTGCGCAATGCGTTTCCCGATGGTTGCGTACTGAACTACAGGCATCCTTGTACATCGAAAAGCACCCAGGTTCTCCACTCCACAGCAACTGCAACAGGAGGTGAGGCTTTACCGCCATCCTTCTGGAAGGCTGGTTGCAAATGAGTTGACCCCCGTGGAACCTATGTAAAACCTGTACAATCAGTTCTTTAGCCTTGTTTCCTAATCAATTATTTTCTTCCTTCCTCACGTGCACTGGCATATTATTGTTTTACGAATGTTGGGGCTGCTGGCAGGAACTAACATGTCTTTTCACCTTCAAATTTTACAGTGTTCCTTTTTAAACATACTCTTGGACATTTATGTATGGTGTTTCCTTGCATGGGATCTAACTTTAGGGAGCTGCCTGTGGAAGTCAGTGTATGATAAAAGTATTTTTTTTCATATTTAAGTGGAAAAAGTAATGCTTCCATTAAATACAACTAGCAGAATGCCTAATGAAAAGGGAACACTGTGGTTATAACTTGTATTACAAAATTTCTGTAATTAACAGCATCTTCATTAGTTAATAAAGTTGGTATTTTTGTAACCTTGCTTACTCTTATTATTCTTAATAAAGTATTTTATAAAAAACAACAACTTAATTAGCATTATATTTCTTATTTAAAGAAAAAGGTATTGAAACCTGTTGCTAGGCAGACCCTTAAAATAATGAGTGGCTTCGAATTCTGATTTCAGTGAGGGATTTCAGTATGCAGAGTAAGAAGGACTGGTACTTTAAGGATTTTTATGTGTTCAATAACAGAATTGAACTTAAAATGACCAAATCCATTCTGTGGTACTGTTGAGTTTCCCCAAGAGCTTCCTGCTGGGTTTCTGAACTGAGAACGTCCTGCGTATATTACGGAGAGACTATATTTGCAGTGGAAAGGGTGTAATTAACCTAAATGTGAGTATTTGCCAAGAGGTTCATAGTTCCTTGCAGTTTCGGTATGGGAGGCTTGGAATTTTAAGTATTTATTTTCATGTACTTCACATTTCACGAAAGAGCTCCCCTCGCTGTGTCACAGAGTACTACTGGTGGTGCATGAGATGATGAAAAGGAGACCACAAACCTAGGTGCTGCTGGTGCACTTGATATCACAACCTGCCACCAGCAATAGTTAGCAAAATAGGAAACAAGCAACACCCTTACTAGTTCCACTGGATTAATGCCTCTGTCATGCCAAGTGCTGTCAAGCTCCTACAGCATCACGGCACTCTGGTTCAGTAAGTTCAAATAAGGGACAGTAAGTTCATTGCTTTTTTTTTCATTATTCAGCTGAAATTTCAGAGATCTAAGCCTTTCTGGTTACAATGAAATTTTGATGATTTAAACGTATATTTGCTAACAACTCCAGCTATATCAACGGTGAATCATTCTTCTAATAAACTCATGTGCAGAGTGTTTGAAGGGGGATTCTGAATTTTCCGTGGTAAACATCACTTTCTTTTTGTTTGTAGTCCAAAAAAAAAGGTTTCCTAATAGATTCATAAAATCAGTGGATTTTATCAGGAACTTCTGAAATCAATGGGAGACTTGCCAGTAACTTCAGCATGTAGAAATGTTTCCAAGGTTATAAAAATCTAGAAATAGTCCATATGTCAAAACCATATCTTGCTATAGTTTTACATTCAAAGTGTTAAGGATGTTCAAGTGACCTGTCTGTCTCCTGGGAGCCATAAGAATTAACTGCTTGTACAGCAATTTGCACAACAAAGGTCTATAAAGTGATATCGCCTTCGTATTACATTCTGTTACGGCTTTATCTTTTTAGTTGCAAGAACACTTTAATCTGCAGATGATAAATAGTGAAAACCCACATTGATGCTCAGTACTTGCTTTCTGATCTTTGTTATTTAGCAAGCCCGGTGTAAACAGAGCAGGTCATTTAGTAGAGTTCAGTTGTGTGTCTCTGCCTTCAAAAGCACTGATTTCTGGACCACTATGTTCCAATAAAAACCACGTGCAATAAATAGGAAAGAAAACAGCTGGGAGGAAAAAGGCAAACTATAAAAAGTTTAATACCAAGGCAAACCCTAAAATGAACAGATAATTTCTTTTTTTATGTTGTCTCAGTTTTTATAACTTAGGATATGTGATTTGAAAAGCTTTACAGCCTTAGCTTTCCTAAAGCTGTTTCACTTTGTTTCAGAACACCTAGGAAGGTGCAATGACTTCTCCATCCAGTCACAGAGGACATAGTGCAAGTTGTGATTCTGTGTCTGAGGAGCTAATCCTACTTGCATTGCAATCACTGTAAAAACTCATTCTAGGGCTAATGGGTAGGTTTTCAATCCTCCTTCTCAACCCCTTGGACCTTGTCATGGCACTGTTTCAGATCCTGTCTTAGTCAAGCACACAGGGCATGTTCCAGACTGGTACTGAGTGGCAGAGGACAAAAGCAAGTGTTTTACTTCAAACCTGGGCACCAAAGTTCCATTCAGACTATCAACTTTGCTCAGTCAGAGTCTACTTTAATACAATAATTGGTTGATCTGTTTACTATTAAAATATTTTAATAATAATAATATAGATGCAGTTAGTATGAATGAATTTTTCATACACATAATAAATTCCTTAGGGAAGTCCTTAGGAAAAAACTCTCCACTGGAGCAAAAACCTGTACCGCTTCAAAGCCCAAGGAATGTCGGGGTTTCCTTGAGATATCTCAAGTTGTGTCTATTTGAGCTAGTGTTGTTCTCAACTCTGGCTTATTTGGTATATTCTATTAGGAGAAAAAGTACATACAGAAGAGGGCAATTCATAGCAATTTATTAAAAATAAGGCAGGAAATACAGCATTAAAGGCACACATTGGATTAGATGAGGCTAGTGTAAAACACAAACTAGGGTATAGTCCTTCCCTCCACTTGAGGGTTTTACCTTGAGTAATACATGAGTTTATAGTATTTAACTCAGTTCAGATTATACTAACTGAAAATTTTCCAGATGGTTTTCTTTCCTAGAGGATTTATGTCAGCATGATACACAGACTGAGCAAATATGCATTTGCATCAACTTTTCTATTACAATCCATGTCAACAATAGTCTCATGTCTTGGGCGTAAATATGCCATCTGCTGTTCGGCCTTGTGTTCAACAGTACTGCAACTTCACATAGCACTTACAAAACTGCCATTGCACAGTTTCTTCTCTCCTTTTTTTTTTTTTTGATTAAATGAAAGCTCAGAAAAATTGCTGTTTACACAGTGTAAGTTGCAAAAGCTTTGCATTTAGCATTCACTTGAAAGCCTCTGCTTTTCATTGCTTTGCGTTCTCATGAGGTGGCTGAGTCCGAGTTATTGACTGATCCTATAATTCTTTGAAATCTATGTTTGTGTTGGCAAAGTCTCCACACAGCCTTATTTTTTCTTGTTGAATATATTCAGAATATGTCTCTAAAATGCCTGCAGGAGGTGAAAACTCATAGAAGTCCTGAAATATTCAGGTACAAGCCTTCAACTATCCACAATGATGCTCCTAGCTTGCCATCAAGTACATTAACACAGGGAAAGGAATATGCTGCGGGCTAGATGGTTTCTATACATCACACATCAGTGAGGCTTGGCTTGCCTTAGGGCTGTGCTCCACAGCCCTGTCTCTATACCAATGTCTCCATACATGGCCAGACACTTGATGTGATTGACCACCAAAGCACACAAATTACACCTGCACACACAAACACACACCACACTCACACAAATGCCCACAGATTTCTTCACAATTGTATTTATCTGACTAATTCAGAACTTCTTGGTCTGCACAGACAGTTCGGGAAGGGTTGTAAACTGGGATTTTCCCTGTCCCCCAGAGCTGGGATAACTGAAGTACCTTAGTACAGGAATAGGACAACCTGAGAAAAAAAGGTCTTCCTACCAGGAGCACTTACCTCACTTTGCCTAATAACCAAGAGCCACAAGAGGAAGCTTAACGGCAACAACCAGGAGTATGAACTTTTCACATCCTGAATTTGCACATTTGTGATGTAAACTTTTGCAGTGTAAGCCTGAATTGTGAGAAAATGTCTTATGTGCTTCAGTTTGTGCACTCACACTCCAAACAAATCCAATCAGTTCTGCAGTGACAGCATGTGTCCATATGTCTTTGTGTGTGCGTTCATGTGTGCGTACACACACGTACCTATTTTGTCTGAAGCAACGTAGAAGCTCTGGAGTTGGTGTTTATTGTCCTGGAAACAAAGGAGTTGACCTGATTAGTGGTCAGCCATCTGTGTACTAGTTTGGACCTGTCAGTGTAACTATAATCCATATGTGAAGGCCCCAAAAGATGGAAATTAAAAAGCTCAACCTTGGCTCTTAAGGTGCTCAAACCCTCTTGAGAATCAATACTGCTCAATACATTTGTATCTACACTGCTAACTGAAATGGTGCATGGGCCTTTGGAGGCCCTTCTGGATGCTGGTTTTCCTCTTATTCCACTTTGATTTTATTAGATATCATTAGAGACTGGTCTTTATGTTAAAGCTGTCCTAAAAGCAAGTGTTACTCCTGTAGAAACCTAATTCATCACTGGAGATCTTTCTGGGCTGTTATTTTAGTTAATTTGATTAGGAGTCTCTTCTAAAGCTCTGAGCGAGTTTTACAGGCTGACTTCTCACTTATCTTAGCAGAGAGGCTGGGCTGTGTTTGTAAGCATGCTGTTCTTTAATCTTCTCTGATGCCACTTAGTGGTAACAGCCTTTTAGTCCCTATAACTCCCTAACACTAATCCCTGAGCATTAATTCCTTTAACTTTCTCCTGCCTGGTTGACACACATATGGGGCAGGGGAGGGGGAAGAAAAAGAGGGGAAAAAAAATAGAAAAAAATAAAAAGGCTTTTCAGTTTTCTTTAGCTGGCCTTTGTGTTAAAGCCACTACATTTTCTATCGGCACTTTTTCCCGTCATGACATCCAGATCTTACCAACCCAGTTTGCAGGAACATGTCAGTTTTATTGGTACTTTTGACAGAGCCCAGGCTGGTTTCCAACTGAAATCCATTTGTTTTCCCTCCAGCATGCTCACTTACCTCCCCAGGCTCCCACTTGTGCGGCTTCCTCTAGAGAGGTATTTCCCTGCCTAATTGGGTA
Source organism: Pampusana beccarii (assembly GCA_013399365.1). Lineage (NCBI taxonomy): Eukaryota > Metazoa > Chordata > Aves > Columbiformes > Columbidae > Pampusana > Pampusana beccarii. The sequence goes on along the minus strand of VWYH01001040.1, from coordinate 33,054 downwards.
TGGATTATGCATTCCCTTACAAAATGGGCAGCAGGCTTTCCTATCTTTTGCACTCCACAGTGAGGAGGACAGACTTTTCTTCCAATTTCCCTGACAAATTCTTCAGAACTGTAAAATGAAAATGCTCCTTACCTTTAAAGCAGTTTAGAGAATCTGCGAAGCTGATGTGAGCTCAGGCAGCCAAAACTTTCAGGAAGACACCTCACTTGGGCATAAACCAAAAGTTTTGGATGTGCTTCCCTTTTAAATATTTAAAAACAGTTTGGGCATTCCCGTATTCCTCTGAGTGGTTATTTCAGACTCTTAAGAAGAGTTTGTGAATTGCTTTCTTGGATTAGATGTGGTGGGACAGTGGTGTTTGCACAGGCTGCAGCACAGTGTGATCCGAGGGACTCCACAGCACTGCTGACAGACAAAGATACCAACTCTTTCTTCTCTACTGGGGTTTCTTGCTTATGGTTATTTTCTTGTTTGTCTTGTTTGCTTGTTTGGTACTTTATTATTCTACTTGAATGCTGTCAGGAAGAAAATAAACAGGGAAGAGTAGGGCTGGTGCAAGTGATGTGTTTGAACTGTCTGCTGGGTAAGATTTACAGTCTGCTAAGTAGAGTTTTTTGGAATGTTCTTCTCTTCACTTCCTCTCTTGGCAGTTTTCTTGGCCTCCTTAGCTGCCTGAAGACACTTCACTTTCTCTTTTTGGAAAGTGCTTTCCTCATTATCTTTTCTGTAAGGATGGAAGCGATGAAGTCACTTCATCTCTTTTCCCCCTTCCTCCCCACCCCACGCTGCGGATTCAGCAGCAGTACTGAGAACTTCACTGCAGGACATTTTCCTGCTGCAAAACACAGAGCAAAGGGCTACTTAGGCATACATATGTTGAAGAACAAAATATAGCAAATGCAATTAACAGAGTGGCATTTCTACAACGTTTGCCTTATCGTCTCCAGAGAATATGGCTGTAAAGACAGAGATCTGTGGTGTGTGGGAGAGCAGGAAAAGAAAACTGACTGTGGAAAAGAGAACTGTGTGAAAAGGCTGTTCCTTACACAGCAGGTTTTTGATTGTTCATCAAGATGGGCTACTGCCTGCACAAGACTAGAGAACAGATGCCTGGCTTGAAATAGAGAAGTTCTGTAGATACAAATGAAAAAGCTAGGGGCTTCCCTCAGGGAATTCTAGGTGTGAGAAAGCAGGGCAATAATTTTAGATACCAGCCAGTGGCCACTGAGGAGTATAAGAACGACACAGATTCTGACCACAGCTCATGACCGTTGTTGTTGTCAGGTCTCTTTCTTTGGAAGATTGGCTTATGAGAAGAAATTCAACTTTAGGAGAGAAATTTCAGAAAGGTCTACTAAAATCACTCAGCAGCGTGACACTGACTTCCCAGCGATCAGCCCTTTACACATGGAGCTGGTTTGGTTTGGTTTCTTTTTTCTCTCTGCTAAGGGCAGATTGAAAAAGTGGCCTGAACCAGTTTACGTCTGTATCTGAATTTAGTCAGTCTTTCGACTGCAGTTTAGGAGATGGAGATCAACAGAAGTTGTTTTTTGTGTTTGGTTTTTGTTGTTGGTTTTTTTTTTTAATATTCTCCTTCAGGCCACATCCTTCTCATTGTTTTCCCAATTTCACACATTCATTAAAAGGAGAAATGTACATCATACAGAAAACAAAACAACCCCTCCAAGTGAGAACATATAGCGATTTCATTCAGAAACACTCCTTTTAAGGCAGAGACTCTATAAAAACCACACCAAGAGAATTCTGTACTCTGCGGTCATTTGTTAGTAAAGCTGACAGGAAATCAAAACTGAAGGGATTCTTCTGTAACTGCCAACTTGCTGTAATGGAAGCCAGGGGAAATATATTTATCTGTTTACTTGACTAAGAAGAAAGAAACCAAAACATATTTTCCTCCAATAGTAGAGGGGATTAGACTGTTACTAGTCACTTGTGTGCTAGACTTCCCTCCAGGCCTTTCCTAATGTTTTGTCTTACATTCAAAACAAATAAAATATCAGCTCTTAGGAAAACAAAACATTTCACAGAATATAGAAACTAAAAAGATCTTTAGGTATCTAACATTTCACTTTCACAGCCTTGAGGCTGTACAGTACATTACATTATTGAGAACTATGATTTTGTAGATTATTTTTGCACAATAAAGGTTACATGTCTGTAGTCTGGTACAAAACTGCAGCTGCAAAGACAGACAGCCCATTTAGAGGTATGACTCACTAGGCTTGGTTTTTCCTCCAAAATTAGTTTTTATTCCATTGAAATAAATAACATGAACTAGAATGGGTCTGATTACAGGAGATTCTGTGACTTTAGCTTGGACTTATTGTAATTGATGCTAGGTCAGTTGGATCACATAGGATGGAGGCTGCTGCTGCTGGGTTACTAAATGGGGTCTTTAAAGATAGGATCTGTGTAAGAAACAGCTAAATCATGATGTGAGGAATAAAAATAATCTGAAATGTTCCAAGGTCAGACTCAGCAGTGGATTTTGTCTTTGCTGCATTGCTCTGGTGATACAGAACTGCCTGAATTTCCTCAATTGCCATATTGACAGCAGTTTTGCACTGCCATGTAGCAGTCAAAATGAGCTGGCAAATCTTGTCAAAGATATTTCATTTGATTAATTGTTCTGTCTGGGCAGATGCGGTGCAGTCTGTCAAACCAGGAAAACAAAAAGAATAAAGATGTAGCTCCTTGATTTCTAGCTTTGGTAGCTGGAAGAGAGCAAGAATCAAAAGTGAATATTTTTCTAATGGGATATCTTTGGTGTGAATCTCAACATACCTGCTTTTGGGGATGTTGCGTGAGAGAAAGCATGTAGTTTATAGTGTACAAGAGAGCTGAACCAGATAATTAATGAATTAGATTTTGTTCAATTTAAACATTCCACAGCAGGAACAGTGGCAAGAGGTGGATTTGTCCATGCTATCCTCATGTTATGTGTTTTTATGCTTTTCAAATTCTGTCACAATACTCAAAATGCTGAGAAAGAATCTCATGTATAGACTCATGTGACTTTGTGACATTATTCCTAAATATTGAATATAGTCATAGAAATTCAGCCAGAATAGGTAGACTGTGCATCTTCTGACGTATTTAGCACCACATGAGTGAATTATGCTGTTACAAAAGACTTAGGTCCTCACTTGGGACCATAATGAGACATACGTTTAACTTCAAGCATAAACTTAACTCCCATTGACAAGCGCCTTCCTTTAAAGACACAAATAATCCACTGAAACTTAAAAAGCATTGTGACTTTGGCTAAATGTGGGTAAGGATTCTAGTTGGGGATGGAACTTGTTTATACAGTGCCTAAGCCAGGAACACCATAAACATAAAAAAGACTTCCAAAACTAACATAAAAAATGTTAATGGCTCCCTTTCATTCTTCTCCCCCTTTTAAAATAACAGCTTAAAATGACGTTCAAAAACTCGACACTGCAACTACATGGGAGAGGAAACACATTCAAATTTACTTCTACTTTAACCACAGTTTGTGTAACTCCTGTGAAAATAGATGTGGTGTTGTGGTTTAGTCTTCAGAGTCTTATTAGATGCCTTGTTACCTGTCTTTGTGTAGTTGAAAGGTAATGCAGAGAACATTTTAATATGGTTGCATTTTAGTAGCTTTCAGTCCAATTACTTTGGAGTCAGTGGGGAGCACCTATAACTGGCCTGTGATCTGGAGCTGAATTTAGAGTGTATATCTGCAGCATCTATATTACTTGTCTAGACACATCTCTTAGGATTCAGAATTACAAATGACAGATTGTATACCAGGCCTGACATTAATTTGATAGAATATAGAGATATATTTATAACATGATGATAAGTGTATCTGATACGTGCTTCAACAAAGATCAGAATGAAGTCCAAAACAGTCACATGTGGCAGGGTCAAAAACCCCTTTGTGATTACATTATAGAATAAAAGTATGTGTGCGAAAGGCCCAGATCTTGGCTTTCCAAAATTTTCTATAAATTAAACCCTGGTCCATCCTCAGAAGGAATTCTGAAGATTAAAAAAGACTTGAAAAGGCTTTAAAAATGTACTACAATACCCAAGTCACATGATTTGTACCAACTGAATTATATTAACGAAATTATGCTAAATAGTTTAGCTAAGTTTAATTCTATAGTTCTACAAACACAGCAATTGATTTGAGATTAGCATGGAAGATTTGTGGCTTAAAAACCAATGTTAAAGACAAATGAGGATGCTTGTGGAATACCTTTAGGACATGCTTCTCCCTAGAGGAAGAATAAGTTCTTAATTAGTCCTTTGCAATTAAAGTATGTATCAATTCTTTATTACCAGTAAAGTTGTTGGGGTTTTATTATTATTATTATTATTATTTTAATGACAATGCAGACCATGATATCGAAATTTTTTAGAGTTGTATTCCCTTCTTGTCTCTCCATCTGCTTTGTCAAGAGTCACTTTGACTGTCTGTTGAGACCCTGAGTGCACTCAGGGGCACTCATGTCCCTGCCCATCTCTGGGGCTCCCCCAGCCCTGCCCCAGCTCAGGACCCCATTCCAGGCCCTGGGACCACCAGTCCTTGTCCCAGTGAGAGTGCAGGACACTGTCAACACCTGCCCTGGCCCATCCAAAGGTCAGGCTGTCCCCATCCCCAGGGACATGCCTGATGGTCAGGGCTGAGCCTTTCCTGGCCCTGTCCTGCTGCCCTGGGGAGCCCCTGAACCACTGGCCCTACCAACACCATGATAACATTGATTCTTTGTTTTTAAAAAATTATAATACCGTTTTTTTTTTTTCAGCTTAATGGAAAAAATATAAAATCAAGAAGCTTCTGATACTCATTCCTGCTGTGGTCAAGGTTTTGTATCTGCAAAAAATGAATGTCAGCCTGAATTGCTTTGTGTGACACAAAACATCCTCCACTTCTTTCCCCTGTTCAGTAATTTAACTCCTAATTTTTCCTTTTTTCTACTAAAAATCATTAATTTCTAATGAAGAGTCTTTGTTTCAAAGTGGAAATCGTTAAAAAATTAAAAAATCTATTAAAAAAATTGCTTATAGGTTCGTAAATAGAAGGATTCATTTTAGAAATGTTCACCTCTTAATAAGGGTATTTAATCTTAATTCAGATGTGATTTCATCTCATTCTAATAAAAACATTTCATTCTTTGAGTTTGAACATTGAATTCAATGGCACAACTTTATTACAACTCTGTTATGTTTAACACTTCAAAATGTTCTACAAAATGTTATTGCTTCCTCCTGAATCTTCATGAGACCATAGAAAGATAAACAGCAGATACTGCCTTTATTTGAGAAAAGAAGACATAGATTAATCTATGCTTCTAAGATTTGTAAGTTTAATTACCTCTAGCTACTTACAGCAACAATTTCGAGTAGAGCTTGAAAAACAGGAGAAAACTGGTACAGTGTTCAAAGAAGACAGATAGGAACCTAAAGACCCCAAAATTCTTTATATGTCTAAACACACAATAAACTATGCCTTTGTGTTCGTTGGTCTGTCTCTCCCGAGGAATATTTTTCCTATTTGGTAATTATTGACCAGTTGTGATTTTTTTAATGTATAACTTTAGTGAACTCTGTTTCATAGTTGCTGATAGAAACATATGGGGAAAAAAAAAAAANAAAAAAAAAAAAAAAAGAAGAAACCTACCTTTCCTCCAATTCGATTATTATCAGGCATGAAGATAATGATTTTCAACAACTTTTAGAGAAAGGAAATGTAATGGCACTTCTTTTTATTATTGTTCTTTCTCTTTGAGAGTCACTATAACTCCACCCCAAAATGAAATGCACAGTTTTTTACAGCACATATATGCACAAGTTTGGTAGATAAAGTATTGAAGTTGAACTGAAAGCATAAGGGAAATTCTAAAGAGCTAGAATGCGGCGAACATTGAGAGTTGGCAAAGACGTTGCACAGTTTAACACAAGCTGTTTCTCTCTAATATCGTAGTGACAGTTTCGTATAAATGACATTTCATGAGTAATAAAATGACAAATACATCATTAAAATTAGAGACAGATTGCTAAATGGATTAAACTGCATGTATCTTGGTTTTTTCTTTCTTCTTCCACATGCATATTTCATCTTGCTGAAAAATTATATGCCAATGTTGTTCAGATTGCCAGATCTTAAAATGAGTTTTGAAATTCATTCAGCTCTACCATGCAACAGCTCTTTGAGGAGGGGAAGCTCAGCACTGACTTTTTTTAGTATCCTTGCACAAACCACCCCAAACTCTGTTCTGCAAGCTCTTAGATATATGAAGTGCCAGGCATATGCAGGGCCTTGTACATGCTTAAAGTAGTTGCAGAACAAGCAAAGAGCCTCTCTTTTTAGATGATATTTCAAAACCAAAATCTTCTTTAAGACTCAGGTTAGAGCATCAAAGGGTGTTGTTATAATGCTTGCTCTCAGAGTACGTAAATGATTAATGTATGTGAGGGTTTAGAGAAGGAACCAGTCAAACCACATTCACACAGACAAATAGTATACAAGATGCAAGTAAGAAAACAAAATAAGATAAACTTTTATCATAAAAGAGAAAGGAGGCTAAGAAACTAAACATATAGCTATTTAGAAGGACTCCTAAAAGAGTTATACATAAAAATATGTACACAGAAAGTATTACAACAGAACTCTATGGTATAAAAATTTTCTTTTGGGTTTTTGGCTTATTAAGTTTATTCAGTGTAACAAATAATATTAATTATAGAATAATTTAGGAGTAGTTTCCCTATTATCCTATTTAAATCCTCCAGAACTCTACTGATTTTATGGTGTATTTTCACAGATAATTGGATTTCAGACATGGGCAACTTGTCAAGTGTGGTCTTAGTATGCCTATAGCCATACTATATAGGCCATAGTGTGCCTATATATATGTAGCCATAGTGTGTATATATATATATATATATGAGAGACATAGTAATAATATGCTTATAGCTCATGCAAGTACAATAAACAATATATCATTCTGTTAACACAGGAAATAACGGAATTTGATTTCCTATGGGTCTCCCTTAAATATCTTCCTATGTGCTAACACCAAATCTGTCTCACCAAATAACACTAATCTGAATGGTCCAAGGCAAGGCATGTGCTGAAACAAAACTGTTTTGTAGACCCCTACCCTGCCTTTAAAGTGAATTTTGTCTGAGGGTTTAAAAGTTGCTAAAGAAGGATGGATGAGCAGATACCTGAAAAATGGGGGTTTGACCATGATTCAGCAACGCACCATCACGGCAAAGCAGCCCAACAGCCTCCTGCACTGCAAGGCCACAAACATATTTAAGGTCTTGGAGCACCTGACATATGAGGAGAAGCTGAGGGAGCTGGGACTGTCCAGTCTGAGGAAGATAAGGACCAGAGGGTAGTTTATCAATGAGTATAAATACCTCATGGGAGAGTGTAAAGAAGATTGAAGAAGACTCTCTTCAGTAGTATCCAGTGACCGGACACGAGGCAATAGGCACAAACTGAAATACAAGAAATTACATCTAAAGATAAGAAAAAAACCCCACATTTTTACTGTGAGGGTGCTTGAACACTTGAACAGGTCCCCCAGAAATGTTTTAGAGTCTCCATCCTTGGAGATATAAAAAGGTCACTGGGACAGGGTCCTGGGCAACCAGCTGTAGGTGACCCTGCTTTGAGAGGGGAAGCTGGACAAGATGACATCCAAAGGTCCCTTCCAACCTCAAACATTCTGTGATTCTGTGATCCTGTTTCCTTAGGAAACCCATCTAAGCACACATATTTATAAAATCCTCAAAACATCTGTGCAGTTGGTTCTTGTTCATCCATTCTCATGGAACAAAAAAAAATTGTTTACTGGAGGCTACTCACATTTGTAGAATATACAGAGACAGCATTTGAATGGAAAACACTTATCAGAAGCCTCTAGATTTGTTGGAAGTATACGTTTATCTGTCAGTGATTTGTTAATCAAAGTCCTCTTTTATGATAACATTAAAATATCTTTTACTAAGGAAACTAATGGTCATCTTATCAGGCAACCTTCTTTGCCGTGTTCCAGTGCAAACAAGCACAGACTTGTTTTAGAACTAGGACAAGAGAAAGGAACAAACTTTTTTCTTAGAGACTCATTCTCTGGAGAAGACTTACTTTAAACTGCATAATTTATATATTCTAATAGCAGCCTGTAGGCCTAAACTTAACTCACTGCAAAACTCTTTCTGTTTTTTATGATTTGCAAGCTATTAAAACAGAATTGAAGATTCCATCAAATTGACCACAAGGAAATATGTACATCTTATACAAATCAAGGCTATTTAGCAGCTAGGTAGATTCCACATTTTGTTAATGGATTGTAGAAATGAATACCTGTCAGACTTGGCCAAGGCACAGTGTCTGTAATCATCTTCAGGATTGCATAGGTCTTGGATCTAGCTGTACAAAACTGTCTCTATGCCAAGGCACAAGTGAGAGAACCTGTACTTAAAAGTTTTAGGGCCTTGTCATGGAAGGTACTGAGTGCCTCTGGTGAAGTACTAAGGGCCCTTGGCTTCAGCTAAAGCAAAGATCTATTCAGGATGAGGATCTCACCCTGTAAAATAATCTTCTGATTAAGCATGAGCTATTTTCCTCTCTTCTGAAAGGAATGTGTGCACATTAACATCTGTAAATGTCAGACAAGTGATCTGCTGTATTGAGCAGTCTCAGTTTAAATCTGTCTAATGCATGCCTTGTCTTAGTAAAGATACACTTGCTTTCTGTGGTCCTATAAAAGCGCATTTTTGGTGATGAATGGGAGAGTTTATAGTTCCAATTACTCTCGTCTCCTTTGAAGCAGGAAAACTGGCAACTCCTTATCTAGACTTTAGCAGGTTGAGATAAACCTTGATAGCAAAAAGTATCTGGATTGTCAGAGCTTTTAGCTACAGTAAACTACTTAAAGTAAAAGCAGCTGTTAGTCAAAGAAGAACAATACCCATTCATTTGTAAGATGATCTGTAGTGGCTGGGATAGTATGTAATGAGTTTTTTCTTCAGACGAGACTATTTTAAAAAATCTAAGTTACACACATGGACACTTACATGCACAAACATGCACACACAGTGATATAAAATATGTAGTGTTTGAAGAAATCCTGTTTGGCTAGCACACAGTAGTCATTTGGAAGAAATGATCCATGGAGAGATCACTGTGTTCAGAAAACTGTGGTTTAGTTCCAACAGTATAGCAGTGAGATTACACTCATTGTTATGAAAATGTTGCTGTTGTCTCTACAGATCTATTATTCCCATGTGATGTCTGGAACAGTAAAATTATCCTCACTGGGAAGTACTATTCTGTCTGCTTCTTTTTTGTTCCTAAATATATTGAAATTACGTGGACAGTGTAGACTTCTATCATGTCTTTTGAATCATTACCAACAAATTTCATTGTATTACATAAGACAATGATTCTGACTACCTCTGGGTTTTTTATTATGTTTCTGCCAAGTTTCTGTAATGTTTTCTCATTGTGACAGTTGCACATCCCCTTGAGATCTGGAGCCTTCAATGGGGCAGCTGATGGCTCTTTTAACACCTTTTGTGCCCCACTGTGCCTGTCCCCACATACACACCTAGGGTGGTACCCAGGTGTTGATAGTCATATCCTCCCCTGCCTCGGGGCAGGGTGACTTCACCTCCACCAGCTGGTGGGGCAGGAGGGGTGGGACCCTCAGTCAATTGACCAGGTCCTTAATGGGACCCTGAATCAATTGACAGGGTCGTCAGTGGAGGCGGTGCCTGGAGTAGTTGCAAAGCTTCTGGACCCTGTTGTAATGCCCACAGCCAGATCTGACCAGACTATAAAACAGGGTTCCCACTGAAGGCCCCCTTGGAGTGGTCTTCTCAGAGCAGTGGGTCTGTGAACTGGAGCCCTCTCCTTAGACTGGGATGCCATCTAAGGCGACTTCCCGCTATTGAGAGTGCCTCACCTCCTAATTTGGGTGAGTCGTAATTTACTGGATATATCCTTGAATGAATCCTTGCCTAACCAGGCAAGCGTAAGTCCTTGCTTAACCCAGGCCAGTGATTATTTCTTGTGGGTACCCTGGAGTCAGAGGGCTCTGGTTTGTTTCTTGTGGGTGCGTGCATGCACACTGTGGATCCTCATTATTCTTATTTAGCTGCACCCCAATAACCTCCTCAACTGATATCCAAACCTGTATTTTATGTTGTCAGAATGATAACTAATTGTATAAACCGTGTTTCTGGTCAGTTTATTGGCTGCACTTTTCAGGCTAGAAAAAGTCTGTTTTGGAACTTGTTGTCCACCTAAAACTGACTTTAGGGTGCCTCTGTCATGCTCATGTAAATGTAAGTCTGTAAGCAAACAGGGGAACACATTAACTGAATTTGTAGTATATGTTCATTGTGCTCACTTTGTTTGTAACACTATTCAGCAGTTTTAAAATTCTGTGTCAAGCCGTTTGGTCAAGAATAAAGCCTCCTGTATTTATGAAGTACCTCCCCCAGCTTTCTGGAAATGTCTATATAATGCACACCATCTCTTTAGCTTCCCATACTAGTCTTCTGGAAATATGAATAACCAAATCTACAAGACCAAAGCTTTGGCTGACAAACAGTGGCAACAGTCAACTTGATTTCCAAGGGGTAACATTTTTCACCAGTAAAAATCCTCCCTCCTGACTGAAAAACTCCAGTTCTGCTTGATTCTCCTGTGGTTTCTGTGCAAAATCAAGTTCTGTACTGTAATCTCAATCAATTTTACTCAGATTATGGTACATTTTCCCTTGACAATCAGTTTGGACACTCATGAAGCTCAGCCTCTGTTCAGGCTGTACTTCCTACATCCTCCACTGATACTTGGCTTTGCAATGACAAGGTAATGTCAGTACTCCTTTCTGGGATTTCTATATTAGTTCACTATTGGATGCAAGACTGGGGTGAAGATCTAGTGGGAAACATTAGGCTGGCAAAGGAGAGCTTTCGGAAGGTTCAGGTGGTTGTAAGCTAATCTCCTTGCAATTTATCCACACACATCTGCCAAAGGTTCACCAGTAACGACGCAGTCGTGAAGAAGCATAATTTTCTGTCTGATTAATTTCTGTGAAGGTGTCAATGTCCAGATGAAATTTGCATCGCTGCTTTAAACTCTGAAATCGAATCCTAAAACAATAATTTCTTCTGGCAGAGAGGAATTTGCAGCCCATGGAAAGCTGAGGCTTAGCCTTACACTTTTTCTCATACTTGAGCATAAAATCAGACTTGCACAGTTGATTTTCAAGCAGATTTTCCTGTTTTCATAAGCATATTCTTATTGTTGTCATAGCTTATGTTGACATCTGGCAGTTTGATCCACAGTTGTGAACTTCCCTTCCAGACAAGGACCTTGAGCCTCTCACGTGAACCAAAGACTTGGGCTCCTTCTTTCAGGATATCCTGTTTAATATTATAATATGATGGTGTCCAGTCTATTCAGTTTAGGCACTAGTTTATTTCCAGTTTGAAGTTCTTGGCCCCAGAAAAGGGAAGGAAGAATATTTTAGAATTTCTAATGTAGCTTCCTGCATCCTCTTGGACCCTTGAACAGTTTTGAAAAATAAGTACTTCTGACATCTGCAGATGGAATTCCAGGCTAGTGAAACCAAATATTTGCTCTGTGGCCTGCATATGCAACTCAGGTAGCACCAAAGAACAATCTAGTCTAAGGTACAGGTCTACTATTTTCCACTGAGAATACAGTGAAATAACGGGAAATGTTTATCTCCTCCATCCACCTGAGATGCACCCTACTGATTTTCTCTGTGCAGAAGTGGAAATCTCTAAATCTGCAAAATAAACAAAACTTCATATCTGCAGGAATCTGGGCTCTGCTCTGGATATAATCCAATAGCTCAACAGAGTGTTTCTCACCCCTGAGGCCATGGTCTGCTGACCTGAATCACTATGCAGGCATTGACCCTATGAAAGGTACCTAATCTACATGCAGGTATCGGCCCAGTATCAGAGTTGGATTTCACCTTCTGTTGTTTGCCCTGTATTTCCAGCACTCGGTAGCGTTATGGTGTTTACGTGGGAGAGAGAATAGAACTGCTTCTTACATCCTTCCTCCTCAGAAAACTGCTGTTGGTTGATACAATAATTCTTGTCAGTTAGGTGCCAATGATGAGTACAGGTGCATCAAATAATCATATTGAGCAATATCGTGCTTTCTGGCTTTTATATTATCCATAACTCAACTAAATTATTTATTCCACCCTGTGCCATAGTTCTCTATTTGCCAATGAAATAAGACATCCTTATATATCAAGATTACTGAGAGTGTCAAACCCAGCTTTAAAAATATGGGTAAAAAGTATAAGTGGTAAAAAAAGAAAGAAAATACAGACAAGCTTGTTATTTTCAACATAAATATGGATTAAAATACTGTATTATAACATTTTCTTTTCAGTGTTTATATTGCTGTGATGCCAGATATTCTGATCCTGTCAGAGCCAATCAGATTCGATGAGAACATTAACTTGGTTTGGATCGAGGAATAGGTGTAAACATCAGACCTCGTTAGATTTTCCTGAACTGTATTGAAACTGAGGTTTATTTCATGCCATGTATAATTAGACAGTTATTGTAATTATTCCCATTTATTTCACATCAAGACTTTTGCATTGCATCCTTTTAAGGCAAGAACTGAATTCGCCTATGCCCGAAGGCAGGTCAAAACAAAATTTGTCGTGTCCTGTCCATCTAGAGGACAATCAACATTTGTATCTGTCCTCCAATAACAGCCAACTCCTCACGCCTCAAAGGCTGACAGAATTTCAGCAGAATGTTTGCAGATGACTCTGTACATAAAATTCTATGTTTTTTAAAGGATCATTTAAAACAACAATAATTCATTCATTCCTAAACTGCTTTGTAGACTGAGTCCATCTTGAAACACCTTTCAGATATACCCTTATCAAAAATGCTTCTGCAGAGCTGACTGGTTTGAATGATTTGGGTGTAAATTACTTCGTTAAAGTTGAAAGCTTTTTCTATCTGCTGTCCTTGCATGCACATCCTGCTTCCTAGAAAGATTGTTGGCAGGTTTAACCTGACTGGGTTTGTGTATTTAATTCAGTTGTACACAGCGGGGTACAGCATCTGCAGACAGTGTCAGAACTCTGAGGCCAGTGGATCAAAAAGAGTAATACAAATATTTTTTCCTAATAAAATCAGATCAGCTGAGAGTAGTTATATATGTTGAGAAAAGAGATGTCATTTTTTTTTCGTTTATGCTGCTTTTTGCTGCAAAACCTTGTGTTTGCTGTTCATCTGACTCTAGGGAATTCTAGACCAAAATCTACTTCTTCCCAAGCTTTGACTACTGTGATCTCTCTGCACCAACCAGAAAGGTAATTTGTACCTAAGTCTCATAACACCCTTTTTTCCTTCAGTCATTCAAAACACTTAACCCTAAAATTACTGGAGAAACCTTTTGTATTTTGGGGTCACCAGATATTATATTTCCTGTTGCCTTTGTCTGACATATCTTGAAGGATTTTTTTTCCAACAGCCCATGTTGTTCTGACATTTGAAATCACATTTGATTCCAGTTGGTGATTTATTAAAAAAAAAAAAAAAATTATCACAGTTCTGCACTACCTCGATTTCTGTTTTATTGTCATAGTCCATCCACTTTATACTCTCTGGAAATCCATGGGGTAGTAAAGGGCAAGAAGTACCTCAGCAACTTACTGCAAGGGAATAAAATTTTCCTAGAAATGTTGAAGTGGGATATACATGATCACCTCTTCTCAATTAACAGGAACATACCATATATTCTTCTTCCAGCCTGTACTGTTTACTACTTTTTACTTCATTTAGTGCCAAAACTGATTGTGCAACAAATATGGTATGTGTCTTGCCAATTCATACGTTTCTTTTTGGGGAAAAGGTCCTCAGTGATGTGCTGATCATCGCATAGTAAGAATATCAAGATTATCTGTAAAATACTGAAGAATCATTTCAGACTAGGAGGAACATAGGATTTTTGAGAATGTAGGGATTAGAGAAAAGGACCAAGTATAAAGTTAGTAATAATTTACCAAAGAGCTTTAAGCTCATAAACAAGTTCAGGATCAGCTTCACGGTCTATTGTTAATAAAACTGTTATGTTGAAGTATTCTATCAAAATACTCTAACAAAATATTTGCTTTGATTCAGAGATATGCCTTCTCAAGGAATACAATTCCAAAATCATGGTTACAGTAGCACGATCAGAAGGAGCAGATCCTTGGTTGAGATCCCAAAGCTATTTCTGCAATGCTCTGATTCTGAGACCACATCTCCACTGAAATTCAGACAACATGAACTAACTTCACTGGTTCAGGGGAAGGTTGTCTAGCACAGAAGTAACAGAGTAGATGCAATTGCAGCTAAAAAATGTTTCATGCTTTGTATTGTAATAGAAAAATGTGTAAAAGCAGGGCTAGATCAAAAACAAATGTACTACAAATGGAAAGAGAAATAGACCTAGCGCCTAGTGTTACAAGGATTTTGGATTGTGTTACAAACTATACTGATCAGCTAGAGCATCCTCTTAACCAGTAGAGTAGGAAAGATGTTAACATTGATAGGCACTGTAAGGCTATGTGTGCTCTCCAGAATACTTTTTTCCCCTGCTGTACTGACTCTGGTCCACTAACACAACAAAGAAAAAGCTCATTCCTGCCTTTTCTCTGGATCCTGCCAGTTCCTTAACTTTCTCTAGTTGTAGTTTGATAATGAGGCACAACCTGCCTTTAGATCACCTCTTGGTCATGGAAACTTTATGGCCAATACATCTCAGAGCCTCCACCACCAGTTATGATACCCAAGCAGCACCTTATCAGAGAAAGCATGAGGCAGAGAGAGGAATTTTGAGTAACACATAGCAAAATCAAAGAGTAGGTCACTATTAATCACAGATTTTGTAAGCATGAAATCTGCATGAATGTGGAGCAGCAGGCTAAGAGGAGCCATGGAAGCTTAACTTTCAAGGGAGAATGCATCACTTCGAATGATATTGTACTATGGGAATTAGAGGAGCATATGAACAAATAGGTCTTGTTTTGATACTTCATAATTTTTTTATCCCTACCAAAACTTGAGGATAATAATGGCAGTAGCCTTTGATTACAACCCTGTTAATGATACCAAACAATAAGCCAAAAACGTTGTCTTTTTCATTATATGCCTGCCTAGCCCTTTGCCTTAGATTAGGTACAGTTAGGAAGACAGCTGTACTGGGTTGAGTGGGTAAACATGTTTTCGGAAGTTAGAAACAAAGTCATGCAAATCAGGACTGGTAAAGTCATCACAGAAATTTATCTCTTGTACAAATAAATTCTTACTGCTTTGTCCCAATGTTCATCCCCAAGTATCAGGGCACGATATGAACTTTATTCAGTGAAGATCCACAGCGACTCCCTGAGAAAAATGAATGACCTGCTAAGCTATGCGTCATTAACTCCAGATACCAAAGACACAAAGGCTGATTTGGAAGAAAAATCCTAATTCCAACATCTTTATTTGAAATCTGTTCTATTTAATGGAATGTCTTATAATATGGACTTAAAAAATTAAGAGTAAAACAACCTTTGTGTGTTTTCATCCCTCCTTCTTTTTTGACAATATAAGTCTTCTCACAGAGCTGTTACAAAGTGAGATAACATTGCACTCAATGGCAACTGAGGTAGAGAAATTCTACCCCAAAATACATACTTTCTATCCACAAATCTGTCATTTTTTTTACAGACAGTATTAGATGTAATCTTGTAAATTATATTGCAGTAGCTTGCTTTTGTAATTCAAATTCTGATTAGATTTATGTTATATTTTAGACATGTTTTCACACATTTTCCACAGCCTTCAGGGCAAAATACCCTCACCTGCTTCTTGGCTTACTCTTATTTCATTTTGTGAAAATTAGACTATGTTGAATAAAAAATGGAAGAGGAAATAAAATCTACATCCTCTCTCTGTTTCTTTTTTGCACTCTCTCCGAAGAGCCTACTACTTAGCACATTTACTACTTCCTAGTCCTAGTAATCTGAAGGAAGTGAGTTCAAGGTTTATCATGTGATAGTGGAATAAAAGGCTGAACTTTTCATTGTCTCAGCTATCAAATAGAAAATGTTTATATAAAAGAAAGAATTTGTGTGTAGTCTGAAACGGTTGGTCAACAGATGTCAGAGGTTGGAAAACTGTTTTTCAAGTCAAAAAAAGAGTAAAATATGAAATAGTCACTAAGCTAATTTATGTTTTTTTTTTCTTAAGCATATGCCTTAGAGCAGGATTCTAAGGACTTCACAAAGAAAATTCAGAAACTCAAAGATTTTTAGGAGTTTGTGTGGGGATCTTGGAAAGTTAGTAGTTTAGGCTAGTCCCCTATATTAAAGCTGGTAAAAGATAAGCAAGGTGAACTCAAACTGCTAACAATTTTAAGAAGGATTTGAAGTTTCATGCTAGTCTGGTTTGTGAGTCAGTCCAGAGTGCCTGTTATGACTAAGGAAGTTATCTGAGACTTTCTAGGGGCTAGATCACTGGAGACTTGCTCAAACAGCTGAGTCTTCACATTCTCATCTAGCTGATGTCAAAGGCACTTCTGAGAAAGGTCAAAAACTTGACTGACTCTTTTCAGCTTATCAGTTCCACACCACTTTCATATTATCATAGGACTAGAAGAGGATGATTCCTCATTAGTTAAATAGGCTGTCTTGGATTAAAGGTTAGTTGTGGAAGGAAGGTCCATCATCAGCTAATTTGTTTGTCTGCCTGGCAGGCTATTATTTTGCTGTGGAAAAACCTTAAGCGCACAGTATAATAGCATTATGGTCTGGTATTCGTAATTCTAGCCCCACAGTCCTTTTTCTCTTCAAAATTCATCTGCTCATTATTTGCTGAAGCCAACTTTATTTTTTCTGCAAGATGCAAAAATACAGTAAACAACATATGTTGTTGATTCAAAGAATTAACAAAAGACTGCATTTTTTCATGCTCAAAAAGCCTGTGTGTTGAGTGTGTCTAATATACTTTCTGCTTTGCTAATTTCTCCTGCTTCTAAGTGTTTGCATTCAGAAGCTGAAAAGGACTTAGATGTTAATTACACATGTGCTCTGAGTCATGAATTTATCCTTCTAAATATATCTTATATACACTCACACAAATTCCTTTTTTCTTAATCTATCAGTCATTGTACAAACAGTACAAGTACAAACATTTGTCTTGATCTTGAGGAAACAATTGTATAAGACTGGCTAAGTCGGATTTCCTATTTTGTGCACTGGAATGTGATTTCATCCCTGGATTAGTGTCATTATATTCAGTATACACGACTTATATGTGCTCTAACAACAGCCAGTAGCTTGAGCCTGCTCTTACTAACATTGTTTTTAGCATTGCAGAATTTTAACTCAAATGTCATCACATTCACCTGCAAAGATTCCAGACATCATGAATGTGAAAGTGGAAATGAACTTTTGCATTATGCCAAAACCCATATTTACGATCCTACCATTAAAATAAATAATGAACATTTAGTTAAAAGACATTGGTAGAAAATTCCATTTGATGTTTTTATGGCCCTTTTCAGTCAGTAAAAGGTATAACTTTATTGTAAGCTCAGTCCTTTCCAATAATTTTACCCACCCACCCAGTTTGCAGAAAAGCCTCTGATTCACATTTTTACTAATATTCTCTGAGTCTTATTTTGTCTAAGCTGTTATTTGGCTTACAAGAACATTTGTGTCAGTGTGGTGTGTGTTCCTCTAAATCTCAATGCACAGGAGCTTTTATGAACAGAATGATGATTAAATAACAGCAAATGTAATTTGTAAAATAGTCATCCAGACAGGAGATGAAGCCATGTGAGACTTAGTTGGCCAATCAAAAAGTGTGAGTAATGAGTAAAGGGTCACATGAATATTCAGACTGAGGAGTTGGCAAAAAAACAGTCTGAGAAATCACCTAATCAAAAGTAGAAAAGAATTAAAAGTTGAAGAATCATAAAAAGATCTCATTTACTAAAATTAACCTATACCCTGTCTTTTCCCAAGCACTTTGCTAAAATCTCTCTGTTATCTGAACGTCAAACCTCTTTTCTCAATGCTCACTGTTGTGCTTATTACTGGTAAAATATTCTCATGCTTTATAGAGAGTGTATTGTGCTAGCACTGTAAATCCTTCTATGGCAAAACATATTCTTCCAGATACAGTTTAAAACATTCTCTATTTAAGGTGTGCTGCATAAATTAAAACCTTTGTCATACAACATTCATGATATTTAGTTTTCTATGCCTATGTGAATTGAGAAGAAGAAGAAGGAGGTGTCATGTGTTTCATATGTGTAATATTTAGCCTTCAAAGTATTGATGGAGACGTATCAATATTCAGTACCCCTAAACTATGAAAATGGATTGTGAAAATGATTAGAAGAGAAAAAAAATACATACTATCCCCTAATTTAGCTCCTATATTCTTGGTTAGGCACTGATACTCCTTCTACACAGGAACTGTAAAATAAAATATATATATATATATATATCAGTAATTCTAGAAAGGTTTTATGAAGTTTCATTAAAATTTCCAAAAGAAGGCAAAGAAATTGAGATAATAAATACAATAGCAAGTGTATTTTGCAGTTATTGTATGATTTTTGACTGATATTCAGTGCTAGGATAATTTTAAAATGTAAAATTACTGTTTAAAATTGTTGTAGGATAAATACAAACAAGTAATACTGAAAAGTATATTTTTAGTCTATAAATTAATTACAAATGCTTGATTCTAATGGTGCTACCCCACAGAAAATTAGAGAACGGGAATATTATCACATAGATCCACTCTAATTAACCATGTTTACATGTGATGTACACACTAAATATTATTATTCATTTACATTACACAATCATCAGGTAGAAAGTCAGTTATTTTTGTTATATATATTCTCTGTAGACACTGTGCATTTAAACTATGCATACCTCTTGCATAGTACTCTGTCAGTTGTTTGTACTATAATGTGGACTGCTTTTCATTGTCTCCATCTACTCAATTATTTCTAATCTTTTTTGACATCTTGTCCATGAGACCTGTCTGAAATCAGGCATCTGCTTCTGATTAGAATCAGTTGTGATTTACACATATCAACTTCTAATCTTGCTTTAGTCACTGGACCTTCGTGTGGTCACTAGTCCCTACAGGCTGAATGATTTCTAATTTGATTATCCTGCATTAGTCACCATCTACCAGATGTAGACATGAAAAATTTCCCAGTAGGTTTGTAAAGTCATTTATGACAGGAAACAATTTTTCAGTGCATTCATCACTTCTGTCTCCATCACGCCATTTCTTTCAACAAGGAGTTTTTGAAATATAATACCAAAAAAGGTGAAGTCATATAGCTCCATCTATAATTGTTCAGATGTTGCCCCCAAGTTTTTGTTATAATCTAAGCTCAATCGGGCTGTTCATTGAAAATTTAGTCTATTATTTTCTAAATAATTGATACTAACTTCTGTATACTTCTATTTTTACTTGTAATTATCAGTGATCATTACATTTGTGAATACATTAAATTTCAATGGTTATTCACAAAGTCATGAACTATTTATTCTTAGTGGTGTGTGATTAGTTGCCAGTCATACAGTGCTAACTAAATTATATTAGCACTATATTAGTTGTTAGTCACATTTCAACTCTTTTTACTATTGAGCTAAAACTAAAAGATGGACTAACGGACAACTGAACCCAGATTTTTTTATTAGTGAATTAGTGTCCTCACTGAGACAGACAGCTTCCTGTAAGGGAACACCTTTATTAGAACAGCTGATATATTAATAGTATGAATAAAGAGGATTTCCAGCAGTGAAGCCTTTCTTCAGTTGTGAAATGATGCAATCCTCAAAGCCAGAAAGAGATTACTCTAAAGTTTACTTAACATGTTATCAATTAGATCTTTAGGGAGAAAAGATAGTAACTGTGAAACAAAGGTAAGGAAGGAGGTGTTTGCAGGAGAGGTACTGTTAGCTATATTGTGCAGGGGAGAAAAAAAAGAGGCAGGTGACATAGTCTATGGGACATGAAAGAGAAAGAAATATTATGTGTCATGATATTCATGTGAAATATTCATTTTCCAAATAGTTATGAGATGTAAACCCAAACGTAATACAAAACTTGGCAAATACAGAAAAACATGGGATGCAATGAAAGCTGACATATGTAGAAGAAAAAATGTTCAGCAGCTTTTAGTCAGCATATAATTTAAAGACTTTTGGACCATTTTGGCCCTTAGACTACAAGCAATTTTTTTTTTTTTTTTTAACATGGGCATAACAGATTATAAAAATATAAAATCATATAGTTTCTGTTTTGGTGTCAGCTTAAACATTTCGTTCAGAAAGTGATAATTTTGAAGGGGAAAGTCACTCTGGACTGAGGAGCCATCACATGGTCTACCTACTCATGGCTCAGAGAGATCTTCAATTTATTTTGGAGCTGATGTCTATGTGGGAATAAATAAAATATCTTAATTTGTGTTTTGTTATTGCTCATGACTTTAGCATCTTGATTTCAAATTTTATATTTAAATCTGCTCTTGCTTTGGCTTGCTGGAATTCTATAATTATGTCTTGTGCTTAAAGCAAACTCAGTTGAATATTTTGTTTTTTCATCCTCCTAAGTGAAAAGTCCATGTAAAAATGCTGAGGATACCACCACTGCAACCAACGGCAAACATCTATGAGAATCTTAGTTGTTCCCCAGCAAGATGAAACTGGGGTTGACAGCATCAAATGAGATACCCAGAGTGAAAACTTTCATACAGGAACTAATCTGTACCTACCTAGCAAGAGGCAGAGGCACTGTTTACATCCCACATCTTTATGGTATCCCATATTGGAATATATACTGAAGACCATCAGAAAGAACGCAGATAATTCAGTATAAATACTCAAGAAACTATTCTTAATCAATAACTGTACCAAAACCTTGGAAATTCAGCCTATCCCTGAAAGCTTTAGCTATACAACCACTTCTATGTTATATGACTTCAGTACTCTACCTTACCTATATAGCTGATTGTCCTGTTTTGTAGCAAATGGGTACATAAAACATCCTAAAGCAAGGAGCCAAAAGAATTCCCATAGCACATGTGGTTTGTGCAGATTCTGCTTAAAAAATTAAATTTTATATTCATCAAATCTTGATCCAAAAAGGATCAATGAGTGCATGTGTGTGCTTTTAAAATGTAATAAACATAATGTTTTGAAAATTAAGTAAATAATTATCATTGAAGTTTAAGCCCAAGGTAGCTATCTGTCTAGAAGTACTAGCAATAGATATATGTTTGTGACAAAAATATAAAATAATAAAGACGTTACCAAATGGATCTTTCAAAGGAATGTAAAGTCAACATCATAATAGAAATGGACACTTTTATTGTCATTCAACTATTCAAAGGTATAGCCCTGCAATTATATCACTGAGTATTGAAGCACCACTGTATAACCATTAAATATACAACAGTCATTTTGCCTTGACTGACTTTTCTTTAAACTCAGTTTCATCAAAAATATTTTAGTTGTTTAGTTTTACAGTGAAATACAATATGAGATGGTGGTGGTTTTATTTGTTTGTTTTGGTTTGGTTTTGTGTGTGTTGTGGTTGTTGTTGTTGCTGTTGTTTTTGTTTTTTGAAGATGACAAATATAATTGCTGTTACTTCTGTTACTATATAGTGCTTTTTTAAACTGGAATGGAAGCTTTGCATATAGATTAAGATCTCTCCAATAATTCGTTCCTATTTCTTTGCACTGAATTGTGTGAATAATGATTATCTCATTCATAGAATAACTCCCTAGAAGCTCTTTAACTACTTTAGCTGAGAAAAGAACATTTGATGACCTACTAAGGCCTATAAAATTTGCTCATGACTGAGTCTTGGACGGAATGAAATGAATATTGTAGAAAAAACATTAATCTTCACTTTTCATCCAAGAAGGACAAGATGTACCTTATAGCCAGGACATTTCAAATATCATGCCTGAAACCCTGTCAGCCATTCAAGACTTCTTTTTCTCACATCAAGAAAGTTAGTTCACCTGTTTTTTCTGGAATACTTTATTCCCCGGTGTGTATCTAAGAAATTACACCAAAGCAGGCTGACCTGAAAGCAATAGTTGTGTAGATTTTGTTGAATGTCTGAGTCAAGAGAAAATTAGGTTTTATGAAATTGAGAATGGAGTATGATTAAGGGGGAGTGAAAGAAAGATAGGGCAAGTGGAAGCAGTAATAACATTCCAGCTCTGAGTTTTCTTCCTGGAAGACATGAAACTTTGCCCAAAGAAAATTTGTTAATACATACGTGTTTGAAAAAAAAGAAGTTTGCCTTTGTTGAAACAATGAAGTACTAAGGAAAAAAAAATCCATCAAAAAATTCCTAAGGACATTTCTTTTTGTCAGGATGGAGTCAGTCTGAGGGGATTAAACTGAATGCTAAGCACATAGCATACCTCCCTGGTCTGCCTTGTTAAGGGATGGAGAAAGCTAATCACTTACAACAGGGGAGCTTTCTATTATTTTTTTCTTCCCTGTTTCTAGGATTTCCTTTACTCCTCAAGCCTATTTTTTATTATTTTTAATTGGATAAATAGAGGTCTCTGAGAAATCTGTTTAGCTCTGGCAAAGGAAATTCATTATCTTTTGCTGGACCTGGCAGTAAGCTTCAGTTCTTTATGTTCAGTTTGGGTTTTTTTGTTTTTTTTTTGTTTTTTTTTGTTGTTGTTGTTTGTTTGTTTTTGTTTGTTTGTTTGTTTTACCCAGTGTCAGGGAATACCCTAAGCAGTATGAGTTTCAGCATTCAGTGTATATGTTTGGTCTTGAATCCCACAGCTTATTTTGATATAATGTAATTAAGCATTCCCTAAGGCAAGGAGATGTGTGCACCTTTTTCTTTTGAGCCTGCTCTTGGAAGGCATTTCTGTTTATTCTCATAGCCAGTGCTAGCTCATATTTCTGTTTCTCTATAGGCCACTTTGGGCAAAGCAGATATGTATTTACTTCGTGATTCACAGCTAAGGCATATTTCCTTAGCTGAGAGCTGGCTGAATCTCAGCTGGAATCTGACATGTGGTTTATTTTAATGGGAAATTTCTTTTGTTTCTTCATGGTATTTGTCATCGCAAAGTAACTGCAAGTTGTACTCATATATATCCTCTCCCTTGTGTGGGATTTCCCATGTGATGGGAAAAAAATAGTAAAGTGTAATGAAATCTGAGTACTGAAAGGGAACACCTTTTCTCAATCTCCAACTGTTTGAAACACAAAGTAAAGCACCCCAGCAAGAGGACAGGCAGTTTATTATCAAAACCTTTCTTTTTTTTTCCTGTACTTTCACATCATACAGGCAGAATGTTTCTCACAGAAGCTCCCCCACCAAAAAACCAAAAAAAAGATTAAAAACGATATGCCAACATTTTCAAACAGAAGTCACTTTAATATGTTTTGAAGTACTTAAAGAATCTTGCCCACTTTGGGCTTAGTTTTTTAGGAAGAAAACCTTGGTAAAGGCTCATTGTGCAGAACCTATGAAAATCAAGACACTTTTCTGTAAATAATTATTTTTCACCAAAGTTTGAAATTATAGCCATAGATAAAGTAATTCGAAGTATTACCTGATTTACGGGTGACAGATTTTGGGAACTGACTTCAGGGCCAAACAGAGACACTTGTAGGCCCTAATTGGTCAATTGGTGTGAATACTCAGCGTCTATAAGAGTGACTTGATGACTTAGTGAGTTGTTTTAGATGAGACTGGGCTTGCCTGTGAAGTGAGTACGAAAGCACATTCTACAAAAGCTGATGCTTCTGTCACATTCTTTGACAGCAAACCCATGACATAAGTATAGGTCTGTTAGAGAAGAAAATGGGTATTTCTAGAACACTGATCAGTCATTCACCAGTTCCCTAATGAATCTGAGCTGGAATTAGAAGAGTCCTTCCAAAAATGCTGTCAACGAGCTAGAAGACACTACAGGGCACAGGAAATCTCTGTTTGGCTGATCCCTTTTATTCACATATGGAGAAAAGCATATGCCTTCCTGAATTCTTGTGCAAGAGGAGGGTAGTGATGTGCCTGGACCAAACAGGAAAAAGACAGGCTTGATGGCATACCTAACAGACAGAAGCCAACGGAGAAAACACAGTAATCTATTCTCTAGAAGGGCACTGGTTTTATATTACTTGGTAACATCGTAGCTTAATTAAACTACATTATTGCGTTGTCTTTTTCCAGAATGGTCAAGTGAACTGTGTTTGTTATCCTATTGAATGCATTTAGTTGCCATATTTAAGGCAAAACTGCTGTTTGGGATATTGTATTGATCTCCCCTGTCCTCTAAATTAACACAATATCTTCAGGTTGATGTTTTGTATCTTATTCTTATGTGTTTAGTAGTATCATTTGCTGTTTTCTGTTTCTGAGCTGGTTGTATTGAATCATTTTTGTAGAACGATCTGTATCCAGATACCATGTAACATCTGGAATAGAATGCAATGCATATGATGAAGTGTTGAATGCTACAGTTTCTGTCTAGATTATTGTTTCTTCTTTACAAAAATATGAAAATAAATCTTCATTGTACTTTCAGTTGAATTCTTTTTAAATTGTGACTATTTTTCCCTTCAATAGGGTTCATCTGCAGTCCAATGACAAGGAAAGGGGTTCATGGATGTATAATCGTCAGTGTTTTATTCATACTATGCAAACACAGGAGGCTGAAAAAGGTGGGTTAGAATAAAATTAAAGATTGAAATTTTCACATGTGGAAAAACATTACACATTTAAGAAATACTACACCTGGATGTTATTGGCCAGTTCAAGTTTTAACAATGAGGATGTGCATGTGCAACATGTAGGCCCAAATAAATTGAGATGAAGACAGTCACTATAGACTGAACGCAGGGTTAATGTACCTTGGGGAGTGTGCTCAGGCTAATGGGAACTCACTGGAAACTGTGACAAAAGTTAAGTGTATAAAAACATCTGTATTTAGTGAAATTTAAAGGTCACCTGTGCTGATATTGTATTGTTGATAGCGGTCATCAGATGCTTTGGTAACAGCACAGCCATGCAGCTTTCAGCCGTCCCTGATTGGGGCTTTCTCAAACTGAAGATTGCACCACATCATCAGGTTTATTAGTTTTTGACGGATCTTTCAACCCTTAATTTATTTAATGTGTTTTTGAACCCATTTACACTTCTGGCAATGGAAGTAATCTGTGGCAGTGAGTTCCACAGTATAATGAGGTGTTCTGTGAAAAAGTATTCCTTTTACTTCCTTCAGACCTACTGCCTGATAATTCTACTTGGTGCTTTCTCACCTTGTGTTACAAAATGCATTGAATGATTACTCCCTAGTCACCTTCTTCAGCCCATTCACAATTTTACAACCTACCAAATTACCCTCTGTTCTTTATTTTTCTGAGAAGAGTTCTAGTCTATTTAAAATCTTCTCATATGGAAAGCATTCCCTACCTCTCATCATCCTTGTCACAGCTTTCTATACCTTTATGAGTTTTACTGTATTTATTTGGAGAGGGGAAAGGCGACGAATACTTTACGTAGGATGGAAGACCTGTGTTTACCATGGATTTCTACAGTGGTACAAGGTTTCTTATTCTGTCTTTACTAAGCATCTGATTTTCCTCTCATTGTGCATGATCATTGAAGTGGTGCTTCCAAATAAGTAACAATGATTCAAAAATGTCTTTCCTCATTGAAAGCAGTTTGTTTAAATCCTATCATGACATATGAGTAACTAGACTTCCCTGGAACTGTTTTGGATTTATCAACACTTAATTTTCATTTGACCTTTTAATATCTAATCATCCACTATGATATGATGTCTTCAACTCTCTGAAGTCAGTTTTGGGTATAACTGACTGCCTTGAAGAGATGTATATGGGCAAAGTTTTTGTGTTCCTCTTCAGCCTAGGCCATTTACATTTAGCTACATGCATTGAAATGCAGATCTTCATGTGTTGCCACTATTAACATTTAACATTATTTTTTCTTGTTGTTTGTTTCCCAGATTTTAAATGACCCTTAATCTGTGAGAAGACCTTTCCTGTTATTTTAAGAACTTTGATGCAGAAACTTTAGAAAGGTCTTTGAAAACCCAGGTATAGTATATATTAGGTAGCTCACCTGTATTCCTGGTTTCACTCAAATGGTTTGTAGTGAAGCACTGTTTCTTCCAGCAAAACTAATTTTGAATATTCCCTGTGACATCATATTTATTCATGTGGTTTGCTATGCAGTTCAGTTGCTTGGTCCAGGACAGAAGTGGTTTATGTGTGTAGTCTCCTGGATTTCTTCTGGCACATCCTTTGAAAATGCACCATTTCATTCAAGCACCTTCAGTCTTTCAGCATCCAAGCGGATTTGAGCAATTTTGACAATCACAAATATAATCCAATTTTGAATTTTCAAGGGAAAAATATTTCACTTTCTTCATGTTATCAATGATAAAACCTCATCAAGACTCTAAAACTCTCCTAAGCATACTTCAGTTTGAGTTATTTCCTTGGATTTGTCTGCTATATAAAAAGGCTTGGTGTCAGAGCTTACCTATGTTCCTCTGTAGTGAGCACCAATGCAAAAAATTCACGTAGTATTTCTTCTATGACTGCGTCTTGTTGGAGAAATTTTTCTATACTTTTTACATCATCTATCAACCCTAAAGACAAATTGGTATGCTTCCTGCTTTTGATGTATTTAAAGAAGTTTTATTCGTAGTTTTTATCCCTCATGTAATTATTCAACAAAGTGATTTTTGGCCTATCTTATTCTAGACTTGCCAGAGTTTATGTTTGAATTCCACTTCTCTTGCTTGAAAGCATTTTCCACTTCTTGAAGAATGTCTTTCTGTTTCTAATACCCTGTGTTATTTCTTTGTGATGACTTTCTGGTGATCTTTTAAGGTCTCTCTGGGTAGGTGGTTCATGCTTACTCTGAGTCTTTGTTAGAGTGTTTTAAAACAATTTCCTTGCCACCTGTAAGCAGTTTGTGGAGTGTGCGGGAGGCAGACATCTGTTAATAACATCTTTGAGGAAAAGAGATTTTGTATTACAGATGCTCATATGTTTTACTGTATTTGAGATTAGGATTCACAGCTTGGAAAACCCCATAAATGATCCCTTTCAAAACAATTCAAGACAAGTATTAATGATTTGAGTTGATAATCCTAAGGGTCTTTTTCCGACCTAAATGATTCTAAGATTTTCTGATTAAAAGAGTCTTTAACAAAGCAATACTTGAAGCATCATTTCAGGTCATATAAAATGTTAGTTCAGTATTTTTCCTACTACTGAAAGGCTCAATATCTTCTGTTTTTCAGGTAAATCTTCAATAATTTATTCAATGTGAAGAAAGGAGCATGATTTCCTTCTCTGTACATCAACAAAGGATTATAAAATTTAGTTCCTCCTCTAGGGTTGTTTATGCTTGTTGTACAACAAGGAATAATTTAAAACACAGAAACAATAGTGGAAATAGAGACTCTTCTTAGGTGAACAGTGTGCTCGCAGACTGGGAGAAGTTTCTTTGCTCCGTCTCCAGACAGAGGCTATTTAAAAGCTCCACCAGAAGGAGCAGGCAACATTTTAAGTGTTTGGTAGTTTGGGCTCTCTTATTGAAAGAGGAAAATGTCTAGTAGAGTTCACTTTTAAAGATCTTTGAATCCAAGTTTCTTGCCTCTTAGTGTATGATCTGGCACTGAGATAGACATCAATAAAAGAACATAACTCCTTCTTCTCTGACAGCTGTCCTTCTGAAAGAATGCCATGGCATTTGTGTTTGCAGGATAAGTCTGCACTTCGAAGTAGAACTATGTGTTTTCTGAGCTCAAGAAATGGCACTTTCAGGATACAAGCTTTTGCAACAGTTATGAGAAATGCTTGACACAATGTCTTTTACATCAGTTGGCATTTAAAGGTGTAAACCAAAAACGTAATGAGTACTTGACATGTAGGATGAGGGGTTATTCCTGCTTGTAGGGATATTTCCAGTGCAATGGAGAATATAACCAGGTTCTAAGTAGCTCATATTACTTTTATTATATAAAATGAAATGTACTTTTACTGTGAAGATGACTGCAACAACCCGCTTTTCCTGTCCTGTGATTTCAGACTAACATTTCTCAGCATATTAATCATTATCTCTAAACGTCTTCTTCAGGATGAACCTAAATGAGGTCAAATCCTGCTTTATGCAAAAGCTGCTTTTGAGTCAGTGGCATTGTTTGAATTAGAAAAGTGAACAATATTTATACATATGGTAGACAAGAAATATATTTCTTGTTTGCAAGAAATTATATAAGTTTTCTATATAGTAATAATCCTTTGCATTTTATTAGGGGAAAAACATTAAACACAAGAAACATCGTTGAGGGGGGAATTGCTTTGTAATTAAAACAGGATGATTTCACCTACTTAACTGTCATGAGCCAAAAAAAGAAACATGTTCCAATTGCTATTCTGTATGGCACATCATGATTTCAGTGCGGATTGGCTTCGAAAGTCTAAAGCAGTAAAGTCCTAAAATTAGTATGGACAGATTGAATGGGAAAATATTAACTTTAATGATCTCTTGTTCCCTACGTGGGCCTATGCCTTCAGGAAGAACAATGTGTTCTACAAATTACAATTGTTAAGTTTATGATTCAGTCTCTTTTTTTTTTTTTTAAGATACTTTTTACACTACTAGTTTGCAACTAAGAATCTAGATCTTCCTGTAAAAAGTGCTAAACAGAGAATTAATATAAAAAGGTTAATTCTTAAAGCTTCCCAGAGGTGTTGAAGTCCAATGCTCAATGAGTCAAATTTTTTGTTGTTTTGAGTCACTTGAATTTCAAGTAAAGGTTAGTAGCTGATTCAGCTTAGCACTGCCTAAAATTCAGGTACCACAAACATGGGGGTGGGACTCACAATGTGGAGTTAGATTTCCACTCTGTATCCTGCATACTCAGTTGGAGATTGGCTCCGAAACTGGCTCAATAGCGTTAGGACAGTTAATAAGAAATGTCAAAGACAGCAGTTTGTTTGACATTTTGCACCAAAGCCTTTCACCTACATCTCAAGGCTGCTGTTAAGAATGCCTCTGAAACTACAGTTTAGTGCTTGCAACATTCTTCTGGACTTCGGTGCCAAACTTTTTGTTTTTCTTAAACCTAGCTGTTGGTGGAGTGATTTCCTCCATCTCACATAATACTCCATGGGTCAGACATTCCCACCAGTCTTTCTATACCTAATTTGTTCTCAGTAAAAGACAATACTGTGATGAAAGCCTAGGAGGGATCCCACGTACTGGTAACCTCCCCTTCATATACTGGAGCTGGGTTCAAAAAGAAAGACGTTGGAATCAAAGAAAGCAGGAGGAATCTTTGCTCTGTAATTAGTGTTTAGGGAGAGGAATGACTGGAGTTTTACTCGTCTAAGCTACTTTAGAGGGAGCTCTTCCCAGGATTTCTCAGACAGACACTAAGCACCTGGCTCTGGAGAGAGACCTAGGATGTGGATCTCAAGCATAGGGAGATAAAAGTCCCGTGACTACAAGATTTTTTTCACAGTACACAAGCTTTCAGAATTATTGTTCAGAGGTATCTGACTCCACTCGTTGGGTATTTTTATTAAGTCTGGGTCAGCCTGCTAAGTGTGTCATGCAGGCTGATTGGATCTTCTCTGAAACTCCTGATCTTATTTTCCTGTTTGACTTAGAATTGTTACTGGAACAGAGCACTTGATCCAGAGCACCTCTGAACAAGTCTTTCTTTAGTGGAAGGTCGAAAAAGAAAAGTGAAGAATGGATGCCTTTTGTACAGGTTACTGGGGACTATGCCATCCAACGCTTATATGTCTTGGAGAGGTGTCTCTAGATCTCTCTGGAAAAAACGAAGAACTGATGTGCGGGACCCAGTTGTCTTCACTGCTTAGTGTAAATTCCAGTACTATGGGGATCCTACTTCACGCATAGCTTCTATTCCAGGGGAACACTGGTCCCATAGGTCCTGTGGCATTGAGTTTTCTATGGTGTTATGAGGTGCTAGCAATGAATCCCACTCCGTAGGCCTCCTTGTTGGTTGTTGATTTCCTTCCAACAATCCCACAAAACATAGCTGGAAGTAGAACTTGTTTCATGTTTGAAATATATAGATGTTACCTTATTAAAAATTTGTCTTTTTTGTTCATAACCCTGATGCTTTTTGTTTCCCCTGATTGTAGAAGACAGACAAATTTCTGCCTCTTTTTCTTGTGCTGTCTCACTGTCAAAGTAATTTTAGAAAATCACCAATGGCACAACTCTAAAACAGTTGAGGCTATGAAGTAGCAAAACACATTTGCTACTGTTATAATGCTTGGAAACTGTTCACATACTAACCTGGATTAACATTTTGAGTTCAACCCACTGGTCTTTTTCCATTTGAGCTTCTGTGACCAGCACATTAGGCAGGACAGCTGACTTTCCATTGCTGTGCACTGCTATCAGCATCTAGAGCAGGAGATTACTGAAGGAACAGTTTATAGGGTAAATGTCTTTCTCATGCCAAACAGTTAATTCATTGAGCTGTTGACTTATGCTTTGAAGGCTGTACGTTTATGTTTCAATTTAAGTTATTGTCCTCTTTTCTTTGCTTGTACTTTTAATCTTCTGTTATTTGAGCCTGTTACATAACTGTAGATCTAATTTATCAGTTGTGCTGTCCAGCTTTAAATTTTTACCACACAAGAAAAGGAGCAGTGTGAAGATTCAGAGTACTAATATAAAACAATTTTCCCAGAAATTCCTGTACATAGACCATGATTAATTTCACAGCTATGAATCAGACCTGGCCTTGCTTAGTATATACAGTCTGTAAACAATGAATGTACATATTTATACATAATGAAACAAAGAAAGTAACACAGTTTACTTGGCTAAGAATAAGTATTGCATTAGTCTAATATCTAAAAGTCCCGAGAGACACAAAGATTCTCCTGTCTTTGCAAGATGAGATTTTGATGCTCTAATAGTTTTTTTTTATCTTGGCATTGTAATACCAGTCAGATGTTTAATTCACATGTAGTCCACAGTACTGAAAGCATGCGTCTTTGTAATTTTAAATATCAGCAGGATGCGATAGTTACATTGGCTTTTAATCAGGGAGCTTTTGTTTCAAACTGTGTGCTATTTAAAAAAAAAATAATGTATAGAATAAGAACACAAAGTTCTTATCAAAGTTAAAGTTATCCAAATCCATTCTCTTTGTTCTGCTGTGAGTGGTGTTAAGAATGGGAGTACACTTGTTGCACATATTTTTATAAAGATTTGGAAATACAAAAATAAATTGCAGGAAATTTATATTTCGGAAGAAAATTTTAGTTAAGAGTTCTGAATAAAAATAAATCTTAGCAGTCTAAAATGATGGAAAACATCTATGAACAGAAGTATGTAAAATGTGAAATTTCGACACCTGTTCTTACCTTAGTTACTTAAAACTATATTAAAATTGCTAACGGGTCCATTAAGAGAGACAATAGTGATCATTAGTCCGTGACTGAATTTTTAATAGGTTCACACTTCAAAAACTGCTTTGATGCCAAATTAAGGTTCTAAGTAGAATTTACAGACACAAATTCGATGCTAGAAACTACAGTTCTGTATCGTCTCCAAGGTAGTGGTGGATTCCTCAACATTGGGCACTTTTAAGATTCAGCTGGCCAGGGTGATGGACCATCATGTCTAGATGGTTCTTTTGCCAAGAAATGTTGGATCAGATGATCCTTGAGGTCCCTTCCAACCTGATACTCTGTGAGTCTATGATTCTATAGTAAATGGCACTATACACCCCACTATAAGGATCATGGAACTGAGACCTTATACAGTGTCCTCTAAGGGTTATTCAATTTATCCTAAAGTGAATATCTTCAAAATAAACACTTATTTTAGGTAAGATTCAGTTGACTAAACATGGACATCTAGTGTTGTTGTAACTCAGTCCATTTAATGGAGTTGGTAGATATGATGCAGCGTTTCTGGGATATCCATATCCTTCTGGAAGCTGGAGGCAAGGTGGGCTAACCCAGAGTATATCCAATGTTACTGATTGTCTGTGCTGATGCACGAGTCTCATCCCAAATAGCTCTCCAGATTCCCTTGATTAAATCTTTATTTACCTCATCCACATGTTGGCATTTAAATCTAGGTGCCTTTGTGAGACAGATTTCAGCCTCCAGTTTCCTCTTCCCGTCTGCTCCAGCGACTGTTGTATCTTATGTCCTAATAATATGGTTCATTTACATTAAAACATCCTTTTCATCTACTGTTTTTTCAGGGAAGAGGTATTTTAAAGTATTGTGTAAAATATATGCTAGAATGTTTCTCTGCCATCCATTCTAAAGTTAAAAAGGGTATTAGAAAGAAGTAGAATTGGCTAGTCTATAGTAATCCAGTGGGCCGTTGTCAGGGCCAGGAAGAGCACCTAAGTCTCCAGAAACCCCAGCAAGTCCTGATGGATGCAGCAAGTCACCTTTAAGGGCATCATTTACCTAGTGTGTCTTCAATTTTTGTACTACCTAAGGTAATTCTGGAAGTTGCATTACTTGCGTTCAGCACAACATTTCATCTTTCTATTTGCAATTTTTTTTTTTTTTTTTTTTTTTTTTTTTTTTTTTTTTTTTTTTTTTTTTTTTTTTTTTTTTTTTTTTTGCATTCCAAGTTAATTTATGTACTATCTTGATAGATTAGTATCTGGTTAGCATAGAAATTTGTGGATTTAATGAATCCCATAACTATGACTTTGTTTGGATTATTAAAAAAAAAAAAAGATGAAACTGAAAATTACTGTTTGTATCTTTGGGATACTTAAGCTAGTTCAAAAAAACCTCAGTTGCTAATGATAAGTCTGAACTTTTGTAAAAAAAAAAAAAAAAAGTGATTCACTGACTGAGTCAGAGCTCCCTTTCCTTTTCCCCTCTTCCTCTCTCCCTCCCC
>VWYH01001038.1:913833-998010 GCA_013399365.1 Pampusana beccarii | reverse complement strand
AATAAAATAAAACCAGATGCATAAAATATTAATCAAAACAAAGTCTTGTGAAGAGAGCACAGTCTGAGCCTCTGCTGCAAAGTTGAGCTACCTGTAGTACTAAATGTCAAAGCCTTTCTCCAAAAGCCCTGGCTAGATGAAAAAAATCTAATCAGAAGTGTAGCTTCATTTACTCAAAATGAACTGTGTCACTTAAGTAGAACCGCCATGTTGCTACACCAGCCTGATGATTCAGTGCAACAACTATGAAGGTTCTTTTCTCTTTTATTTGCTAAAATATTAATGTAAATGCAGCATTTGTCAAAAGCATTGGATTAACTGTCCTCTGAGGTAACATACTACAAAATGTGATGTCAAGGGCCTCTAAGGCTGCAGAGAGAAGTAGGTTCTTACTCTTAACATCTAACTGTGTTGCAGTCCTCAGGATCCACCAGGGCTCTGAATCACCTCCATCCAAACTTCTCCAGAGCCTCAGATTTTCCCCACTACCTCTAAGCAAAACCAGCCAGACATTCTACCAACTTCCAGTACTTGGATCAGGAGCAAACCAGACCTTGAAGTCTCTAAAGCCCATAGGTCCAAGTGAGATGTTCCCCTCCTTATTTTTGGTGCCACCATGAAGCACACAGGAAACACATTGCTCCAGACCCCTCAGGACAGAGGGGACAAAGTACCAGATTACAACAATGGGAAAAGGATGATTGTCCCCTGATAGCTGGTACTATCCATGTTCTTGTCTCAGCTATGTTGTGCCACTGTTCCTGCATACTGAATGCTCATTTTATGAACAGAGATGCATAAGAAGAGAAGAATATTACACCCCACTAGTTTAGTACATGGGCCTGGGACAGAATCATAGAATGGTTTGGGTTGGAAGGGACCTTCAAAGCTCATCCAGTCCAACCCCTTCACCCAGATCAGGTTGCTCAGAGCCCCGTCCAGCCTGGCCTGGGATGTCTCCAGGGATGGGGCATCCACCACCTCTCTGGCCAACCTGGGACAGGGTTTCACCACCCTTGTTGTAAAAAAATTCTTCCTCATGCCTAACCTGAATGTCCCCTCTTCTAGTTTAAAACCATTTCCCCTTGTCCTGTCATAAGAAACCCTTCTAAATAGTCTGTCCCCATCCTTCTTATAGGCTTCTTTTAAGTACTAAGATAATAAGATCTCCCCCAAGCCTTCTCTTCTCTAGGTTGAGCAACCCCAACTTTCTCAGTCTGTCCTTATAGAAGAGATGTTCCATCCCTCTGGTCATCTTGGTGGCCCTCCTCTGGACTCCCTCTAACAGGTCTTTCCTGTACTGAGGGCTGTGGGGGTGGAGGAGTGATTATGAGAGCTATGAGACCGTAAGTGTAGATATATGGGCAGAAGACCTCATATGGAGAAGACCCAGAGACACTTATCTTAAAGAGTACCCAGGATCTCTTTTCTGTGTGGACAGACTCACAACCAAGCCAAGTGAGAACTGGAAAAATGTTCCTATACTGAGGATGGATACTTTAACTACTAATGTTTTCTTGGCTGGACTTGAGCCAAAGCTGCATATGTCCATTTACAGAAACTGACTACAAGATCAGCCCTGATGGCCAATGGCCTTATTGCTGCAGGCCTTAGGATGTAGTTATGGGCTGCATCAGGGTTTAGGTAACTTGCATCCTATAACACTCTATGACACTGTGTGGCAAATGAGCAGAGGATCTTGGTCATTCCTAGAAAGGGCCCCAGAGAACAGTTAATCTGTTCTGCTTTAGATATCTGCCTCAGGATGAACTGAATCACTTTCCAGAGGTTTTGACACAGCCAGCAAAGACTAACTCAAACATATTATTGTTGTCCTAATTTAGGGCAGATGTGTCTTGCCCTTAGATATGCCGTGTTGAACAATTAGGTATTTCCTTCACAACACTTTGCAGAACTCCTTGGATTAAGTGTCCAAAGACCATAGTGCCTATGGTTTTCCATCTCAGTTGTACATATCTCTCAGGCCACCTCATACAGCGATCTCGTGACAGTGGACTGTGTCTAGTAGTGCCTTGTGTTTGTTCTTACATAGTTGGCACACAACATAGCATCATGCAACAGGGAAAGAACCACAGCAACTAACTTCTTTTGATTCTGAGGCCTTGCCAAGTGGTGCCACAGTCTGTCTCACACCAACCACGAGGCAGGTCAATCCTCAGAGTATATAAACTGTGTTTTGAACATAGAGGCCTGGAGCAAGTAAGAGGTGAGGATGGATATTGTATTAGAGACCTAGATTTCTACTCAGGGCTGTGAATTTACCTAGGTTACATGACTTAGCTAGGAGTTAGACGTTGCAAAGCCTGAAGAACATTAAGGGCACATCTTTTAGAGCTTTCATGAGAGTGGGAAAAACAATGAAAACTTTCAAAAACTCTGCTCCAAGCCAAAGTGAGAGCAACTCTGTGGTAAATTATTTTCCCTGTACCAGCTCAATTTCAAGGTTATTATTCAGAGCATTTCACATCTTCCAGCCTAAACAAAAGCACTGATCTCTTTACTAGTGCCCATGATTCATTAGTTCTGTTTTTATGCTTCTGCCTTTAAAAGATTTTTTTTTTGTCCCAAAACTCAAGATGAACATTATAAATCACTTGCTGCACGCAAGGAAATTAACACCAAGTTGTGTACATGACTTTGTCTTTAGAAAAGCTGGAACAGAGTTGATGAGGAAACTCTCAGGAAACCAGCCCACCTAATGATGGCCAAGCCATGTTTTTCTGGTTATGATTAACACCGAAGAGCTGACATCTCTTAGCTCAAATGGTGTTTTCAGCACAGATCTGGGAAGGATCCAAAACTTCTTTTTGTTAATTTGTCAGAGTGGATTAATTCTTCAGCAGCCCATTACTGGAATGCAGCCTGCCCAGCTTCAAGCTTCATTGTGAGAAGCCGGTGATACTGAGCTGACAGCAGCCATGGGCAGACAGAGCCCAGATGTGGTACGGAGCTGCAGGAACATACTGCTGACATCCAGAGATCAGCTTGCTGTTCATGAGTAAGATGTGGAGGACGTGTTTCAGTCAGAGCATATCTACTTCCATAAACAAGCAATCAGTTCCCAAAAGAATCAATCCCAAAAATCACAGCTGCTGGCTCTTGAATAATGTATATCCGACCCTTACAGCTCTAATGGGACACCAGGAAAGAGAATATACAGCATAACTGTTATTTCAAGCACTGGATACCAACCCTGAAATATTCCACTAAACAGTCTCCTGTTTAGCACTGGCTCTCTCAACACCAGCAGAAAGGTGTGATCAGAATCAAGTCCTAGAAAATACCAGGAGAAGCTTGGTACAAATCCAAATTTTACATCATTGAAATAGTGCAGGACAAAGGTATCAAAATAAATGGTTGTTATCTCCAGTTACTCAATAGTTGCTACACTCAGAGACCATGGTCCTCTTGTTTGCATGCACTGATGGGGTGCTGGTCGCATCCCTACTTCTTGCCTCCTGTTTGCAAAGCCACGAGTGAGTCTAATAGACTATTGTGGTTTAACCCCAGCCCACAACTAAGACCACGATAGCTGCTTGCTTAGTACCCCCAACCTTCGAATGGGATAGGAAAGAGAACTGAAAAGCAAGGGAGAAACTTGTGGGTTGAGATAAAAACAGTTTAATAAGATAATAAAATAATAATAATATGCTACTAATACCAACAACAATTATATATATATATAAAATAAAATAAATTATATTCAGTGCAATCCTTCATGAAACTCCAGTCATGCTGAACAACCAGTCCTGGAGAGAAGAGCACCCTGGTCCCAAACAGCTGATCCCAGTTAGAGAGCAAAAAGGCAAAAGGCAGAAAGGCCCAAAGTCCAACTGTATAACANTGGTTTAACCCCAGCCCACAACTAAGACCACGATAGCTGCTTGCTTAGTACCCCCAACCTTCGAATGGGATAGGAAAGAGAACTGAAAAGCAAGGGAGAAACTTGTGGGTTGAGATAAAAACAGTTTAATAAGATAATAAAATAATAATAATATGCTACTAATACCAACAACAATTATATATATATATAAAATAAAATAAATTATATTCAGTGCAATCCTTCATGAAACTCCAGTCATGCTGAACAACCAGTCCTGGAGAGAAGAGCACCCTGGTCCCAAACAGCTGATCCCAGTTAGAGAGCAAAAAGGCAAAAGGCAGAAAGGCCCAAAGTCCAACTGTATAACAACAGAATGGCAAAAGGATGAACTAACACCAGACTCCAAGTGGAATGGAACTAACTGAACCAAAGAACTGGAAAACCTCAACTAACTAGCTGGAAGTGCCAGCTCCAGCTTTATACCAAGCATGACACTAATGGTAGGAAATATCTAATTGGTCAACCTGGATGTCAAACAAGGTGCTGTCCCATTATGTTTCCTCTCAGCTGCTATCTTGCACCTGCAACTGGACAGCAGAAAAAGTCCTTCGTCCCCTTGGCAACAGCCAAGATATCTGTGAGTTCTTAGATTCTTTTCATTTGAAATCCCAAACACTGGAAAGTTACTGGAAGAAAACATTAACTCTGTCCCAGGGTTCTATCTCATTATTATCACACTAAATCATAAACAAAAGACCGTGCTAGCAACTAAGAAGAAAAGATTCTAACTACATGGAAAATTACCTCAATTTCAGCTAAGTAGGCACAGAGACACATATTGTTGTTCTGTATGTGAGGTATCTGAGAAAACTAGGTCTGCTTTGGACATAAGTTGGGTTTCTCTTTAGCAAAAGTAGAACAATATACTTTTTACTTGTGCAGATTTGTTGATTGTGATGGAGTTTTAGCTGACATCATTGATGCATTTATTGGTTACTTTCTTTCTCATACAACCTAAATCAGCATAATTCTCCTGAAGTCAGTGCTGTTGCATCTTACAATACGCCAGTATAGAAGCTTCTCTGTAGTTCATTTGTTTTTAACTAACAAGTCAGTTGCAAGGACCTTCTTCACCTCTTATTTACACAAAAAGATGAAACATCAAATACTAAAAATAATGTGATGTAAATAAGCAGCATGAAGTGAAAATCAGACCCTTTGCCATCTGTTCTCCTGGTGGTTCTTTATTCAAACGAAAGATCTACTGCATTACATCTGCTTTACCTGAATGAAGAAGCATTTGCATACATCAGCGTACATGCTGGGAAGGTTAAGGCTGAAATTCATGAGCAAATGACAAGAACAGTTGAATGAACAATGACAAAAGAATCATTGGGAAGACTGAAATGTTAAACATGGGGCAGACGGCTCACAGAGACCAGCAGTCAAGCCCTGATTTGGATATAGCTTTTTTCTCTGTAAATTCAGGGTCACATTCTCAAAAGCTGCAGCTTTATGTGGCCAAAAACTGCTCCATACAACCCTCAAGGGTCTTTGTAAGGAGAGAGCTCTTGTTTGCTGCTGCCACAAAGGATGCTGAGACACACAGTCTTGCTCCACCAGAACTGCCGTACCCAAGACAACTGTTGCTCTTGAGTTTTGGTGCCAAACTCTTTATTGCTAAACTTTGCAGCTTTCCAGTGCTGTATGCAAAATCTTTAAGTATAGTTTATATAAAAAGGTAAAAACTCCGTAAGACTCTTTGAGGTGGATCTCCATATAGTAAAATTAATATTTTATTGTCATTAAATGCACAGTACCCATTTTCCAAAGGAATGCTTAATCATTAGTATAAAGGTCTGTGTGTGTTCATTTGTGTGTGCTTGTGTGTACATATCTATACATATACATGCATCGTAATGTGCTTCCAGTTTTCTAGCTGAAGTTTTCTTTTCTGCGTGGGATAACAAAGAGCCCTCTAGGCCAAAAACCAAGACCTGGAAAACGTTTCTTAGTTTTGTGAATGAAAACCTCAAGCAGTTCTGGCAAGAGCTGGGTTGTGCTCTTCAGACCTTTACAACTTCAATATTAATTTATCACGTCAGTTCTCACTCAGAAAAGGAAGAGCGAACACCAGGCTGTGGGCACTAGCAAAGTCTGGCTTGCGTTTGAGATCGTGAACTCTTCAGTGCTAGAAAGATTCATATGCAAAAAGACAGAAGGAATAACTTCTATAGAGGTGATCAAGGTGAGGACTCTAGAGATGATAGACACCAAAAGCTTCCTTAATTCTCAGGGAGATTTTTTTAACATAAGTCACAAAAAAATGTGTAGGCTGCAAAATTATGGACACTCGGTCTGAAGGCACAGTGTGTAGTTGCACTGTGCACAGTACCTTGTTCATAAAGTATCTTTGCCACAGGCTCATGATGGCTCAAAATACACATCACCACTAAGTTATTTTGCCTCTGCAGTTAAAAGGCAATGGAGGACAATGTGCCCTTTGAAACAGGATGAATACTCTGATAGAAGGTCAGCAAGAAAATTATTTTTATGGGTATGGCCATCCTATGAATAAAAGCAAAGATAAAACATGATGCTAGAACTACATGGCATATGGAATTGAGTCTGAAAGATGAAAAAATTCACAACCAAGGCAACCTTGCCTTCAGAGGTTTGCAAATATAAATCGCATTGCAAATGTTTCTCTCTTACAAGAGATAGTTCGTTCTGAGATAAATTACTAAACTATTTTTTAGTGCCCTGCATTGAGCTAATCAATGCAATCTCTTCCCCAGACCTTGAATTCATCAATATTTCATACATAAAAGTGGAAGCTCTACCAGCTTTTAAAACCATTTTGCCCTGAGTAGTTTTATTTTGTACAAGAGCGCACCTGTTCTTCTGTTTTTCTCATAAGGTCAGCAACAGATTCAGATCTCTGCATAGAAATCAAAAATGTCATTCTTCCACACCATCGAGATGTCCAAGAAATAGTTCACACTCATCACAAGGGGTTAGAGACTTCTTGAAATCTCTCCAGATTTCTTCCTATCTGAGCGTTAGACAATGCTTTCCCATCTAAGAAAAACTGGGAAAAACATACTTGATGAAATATATAAAGACCATGTTTAGATGACCCAAAAGGGACCTATCTTAAGCTTCATGGTTACTCCACTCTGCTGATTTTAAGTATGTCACTACCTTCTTGTATCCACACATTCTTGTGCCCTGGACATCTAAAGGAGTATTGTGATAACACACAAACCTCTTTGGATGATGGTCGAGCACTAGACACAATACTGTTTCACAGTGCCATGCCCCAGCTGAGGCAGAGACATATTTTTGATCTT
The DNA here is from genome assembly GCA_013399365.1 of Pampusana beccarii. Classification (NCBI taxonomy): domain Eukaryota; kingdom Metazoa; phylum Chordata; class Aves; order Columbiformes; family Columbidae; genus Pampusana; species Pampusana beccarii. Next base: position 990,813 of record VWYH01001038.1, on the reverse strand, counting down.
GATTATTCCCTGCTTTTTAGTCCCAGCTCTGAGATGAGCATGCTAATCAGAACAACGCGCTTTTTTCCTCAAAGACAGGTTGTGAATGCACTCTTTGCAAAACACCCCAACACTCTCATGACCCTGCAAAACAGGAGCAGGAACCATTGCAAGTCATGATAGAGTTCTACAGGGAGTTGGCACATGGCTCCAGGAAATTAAGCCTAAGGGAGTGATATTTGCAAAGAAATACCTCATTATTACCCATTGCACTCAGGAAACGAGAGCGTGTAACCATGTCATTAATGATGACACCACTCACTGAGGGACTTGAAGGTGGCTGTCACCCCTCAGTACAACTTTTGTTTAATTTCTGAGTGTCCAATGCCAACAGCCTGGGAGGGTTTTGCAGAGGTTGGTGGAAAGGGGATGCATCCGCAGTAACAACCTGCCTCCGCCACACCATGAATCTTCACATGAGAAGAAGGGCTGGAGAGGCCTTAGCCTCTGAATGATGGCTGAGAAAGTGCCACACACACATCAGATTCTTCCCCTCCCTCCTTCCCCCCACCCAGACTCCTCTCTCAGCCCCAAGACGTGCTTTGAATACAAACTGTCTTTTTCCCCCTCAGAACTACATGAATGCCGGCTGCAAACCCTGGCAAGCGCTCACCAGACTGAGAGAACCCAGGTCCCATCAGGAGCCTCCAATGAGAACATCAGCACGATGCTAGGAAAGTGAAACCAGGACTTTCAGCTCCTCAGCCACTTAAGTAAAAGGAAAATCTCCAGTGACTACTTCTATAACAAGCCAGTTTCCCTTAATGGTGCCAGCTACTGCTCAGGAACAGAAGTCTCATGCCATGGGCAGGACCACCAGCTGGAAGAGAGTGATGAATAACTCTACGCTATTGCTGGATTGCTCTGCTCTTACTGTGGGCCATAGCACACTCTTGCATTTAGCTGAAGACAGTGTATTGTCTGAGGGAGAGGGTCTCAGTGCCATACATTATATGACTGGCAGGAGCTTTTCAGACCATCTAATATCACTTCTGTACCAGATATGTCAAGGCCTTCTCTGAATTTCCGTCTAATCCAGAATGAAATACGTGATTCAGAAACCCCCTACTCTGATCACAAAATTCCCCAGTCACATAGAAGCCATCATGTGCTAATTTCTTCCAAACTCAAATCATTGCTCGTGTTGAAAAAAGTCGGTTTTATGTCCAGCCTGACTCTAGCTTCAGCTTCATTGTCTTTCGGTTAGTGGAATTAGCCAAGAAGTTTTCAGCAAAACATTTCTTTGTTTGAAAATAAATAAATAAATAAATAAAGCCGATTTGTAGAAAAGGGTTAGTTGTGATGGGATTTCTCAACTCATCCCTGTTAGGCAATTTTTAATTGAAACGTTCCAGATTACAAGTCAAAAACTATGGTGTTTTTTTTTCTGGGACTTTAATAACTTGATATAAACTGGAAATGGTCCAAATAAAAATGACACATTCAGAAATTATTTACGCCATCTTTTCAATGGACGTGGTCTGTGTGGGTGTATAAGGCATAAACATTAACAGCCATCAGTGTTGCTTTTGCTTTTGAGTGGCAATTTACTACAAGGAAGTAAACATAATTAGTTCACATTCAAATGGCATTTTCCCATCCTTGAAAAGTGAGTATATTTTATAGCCAGTGTATAAATATGCCTGTGGTAAATGACTTCACATCAGTGAACTGAATTTGCCATACAGCACAGGCCCTGCTAAGCCATTTGCAAGAAGAGATGAGATATTTCTTTTTTTAGATAAAACTTATTCCACACCAGAAAAAGTTTTTGCTGATGAAAGAGGGTCATGTTCTGTAAATAAAACTCTTAAGGCCTGGTCTTTTTTCCAAAAGGACTGTGTAGCCTACTTGAGACTGTGTCATGACCTATGTTCTCCAGCCTTCAGAAGTACTATAGCTGGGAGGGATTTTGGAAGGCCTTGAGGCTGGGAAGTGGGGTGCTTGGAGTCAAAAGACTCTCTCTTTTCCAAAACCTCTTGTTCTTCACAACTTCTGCTCTTCTCTCCACCAGGAGCCCCAGATGACAACCACATCTACATCCCTGCAGCCTTCCCATGCTACGGCCTGTCCCATCACTGCAGTCAGCCCTTTTCCTCCTGTGCAGATCCCTCCATGCAGGGAAAGCCATGATGCTGCCACCAGGGAGGAAGCAGAGCTGGAAGTGGGGAAGCAACCTCGGAGGGAGCAGAAGGTTTGCGCTCCTGGCTGCCCCCCACATGTTCGGTATGGAAGGACATAGGGTGTGTAGACAGATATGTTAGGGGCAGGAGGGAGTCACCAAGGAGCAAGTAGCCAATTCCCTGGTGACCCCCAGCCCTAAGCAAGTGGGCTGTGAAGAGGCTCAGCTTCACCAGCCTCATCCCTTCTTGTGCTGGTGGTGTCCATCTTCTCCTGGTCCACAAGGCAACCTGCTAAGGGATCCAGCATGGATGGGACTGTAAACATAGATCCAGACAGGCAAGCCTACTGAGATGCTGCTACAGTGCCATAAGCATCAGGGGAGTCTAAAAAATACACCAAGGTTGTAGGTGGCACTTCCAGGGTCTTGCCAGACAGCATTCAACCTTCCCTCCTAGGAAAAGCATCCTCTGGAAGTGCTGTCTGGTGAGATCTTTAGTCTTCGGGCTCCATCATTAACAATCACTTTCTCCTGTTTTTCAGTCAGTTCTCAGAAGCAAACTTGTCATTACCAGATCACTTCCAGCTCCAGGAGAAAATTCCTGCATTGGTTTTGCATGCAAAGTCACTGGCTCTGACTCACATTGGTTTGCTTGAGCCCTCTTGAACTTTTTCTCTTAAATTACCCTTTTGAAAAATGCCAGAAATAAACAGGTGCTTTACTGGTACTATAACCACATTGGGAACTTGAACACCTATGACAGCTAAGGGTGGAAACAGCAACACTAACAGATATTTGTGGATCTGTTACTTTGGGGCAGTGGAGTGTGAGTTCCAGAAATGAAAATTCACACGAAGGGCATTTTAGAATAAGCATCAGATGTCTCTGAGCTCTGCTGTTTCTGGGTGGTCTAGAGACTCCAAAAATGCAGGAGCTGGAGGAAGGAGAACTACTTTTGTCCTTTCTAAGCAATTCATTAATTTAAACTGAGACTGAGGTGAGGACCATTCCACATAAAAAGGGATTTCAAAGACCTTTGCAAGAAATGGAATGTACAAATTGCTGCCTCTTTAAAAGCCAAAGGATGTTTTTCCAGCATGGCACTGCACCCTCAGAAAAGTGCTGCATGGAGTTTATATTTCACTCACAATATAGAATAGTATCAAACTCTAAATGCAACGAGAACATAAACAAGCCAAGACGATGCTGTGCCAGAAATTGTAAAGAAATATATATTTTACTTATATGTCCCATTTCAGGGTTTTTAAATGTCACTTTCCATCACATCATTATACTTCTTCATGAAGTCATAACAGAAAGGGAAAGGTGTTTTGTCATAGCTCAAATAAATAAACTTGACTTTGTTCCCATCTGCTGTCACTATTTGTCCTCAGAAAGAAGTTGCTCCAAAACCATAAGCTTATTACACAGGAGAAATTATTAAAGTTCTCATGAGGTGCCGAAGTGGTCATGTTCGGATTTGGCAGAAGGTGCAAAGTCTTGGCAGAAATAGGTCCCTCTTAAGACTGCATTTACCCTGTTCAAGCTCAGCCTCAGCATGAGGATTTGCTTTCCTTCAGAGTCACCCAGCTTTGCTCAGAACAATATCCTTCAACAGGAAAAAAAATCCCAAACCAGGTTTGGATTTTTCCTTTCCACTCCCCAGTCCATGTGTTGTTCAACAGCAAAATGGTAGATCCAAAAACCCATTCCAGTGCCACAAAAAATGTGGGGTTGCCTCAGCAGTTAGTGGAAAGCAGGTAGCGCAGGTTCCCAACCAGCTAAGAGAAATAGAGAAAGAGGAGAGATCAGCCACAGGAATGTGGTCTGCTGCGATTTACTGTCCTGGCCATAGTTGGGCAATCTAGGGGGGAAACAGGAGGACAAATGAAAGTTACTCAGCAAGCGAGGGATGTAGGAGGGACATCTCAAAGAAAAATGTTTCCAAAGAATGGATTAGGCGTTAACACAATGTCATACCCCCCTCCATTCCTTACTAGTTCCTCTAGAAAGATGGCTCATGAGAAACTATTATATACTCCTTGGAGAACTAACTTTTTAAATTAAGTTCTTTGAATTGAAACAAAAAAAAATTTCTCAAACTGAATATTTTTGCAAAGCACTTTAGTTTAGACTCTTTTACTGTAGAGTGGAGAAAATAAAACATGCTTGGGTTTGCCTAGTCTTGGGGGGGTGATGCTGAGGCTTTCATTTTACCTATTCATTTTGTCATTGGGATGGAAGAGAAAAAAAGAAAGCGGATTAAACCAAAACAAAAAAGCAGGTAGTGATCTTATTAAATTCAAAATACCTCCATATTTTGAAATATTTTCTGGGTGATTCTGACCCTAATTCAAACCATCCTGAGTGGTTTGGGGAGGAACCATATGCAAGCATACAAGTGGACTGTGAATCCATCACTGACACATACACAAAGATGGGCAACTTACCACCAGTACATTCCCACACCCCAATCAGTGATACCTCCAGCAATGAAAAATCAGATTGCCCCTCAGAGGCTGGGCCCAGACGAACAGGCCAGCACATCTTGCTGTATTTGACTGGTTGTAGTAACAGTGATGGAGGTCACAATGCTTGGCCATGCCCACGGTCATGATCGCGGTACCCCAGTACTATGTCAACAGACTGGCCAGCAGAGTGTTGCTTTGTTCCGCTGGTTCTTGTTTGGTGAGGACAGGTGTGGCAGCAGGAGATCCCTGTCCCCATCCCCAACCTCCTAAGGGCTGTGATCAGAGGGTCATTATGGAACACGTTGGTCCATTACCTCTTCTCCTTCTGGTGACCTTCCCGAGCTGCCCACTGGTGTGCAGACAGAAGGAAAAGATAATCAGTGCCGACATCCACCAAACCTGCCTCCAGAGCAGCGCTGGCCACAGCTCCAGGACTTTGATCGAGGAATGTATCATGTATCTCCCCTCAGCAAGCAGACACCTCCCAAGGGAAATCGTGGGCCAGTTGCACTCTTCCATCCTTGAGGACAAAACCGGGTCTGATTATCCATCCGGAGAAGCCCGCATGGGAACTGTAAGGCTTTCACGATACGAGCAATTGTCCACCAGAATGCACTTCTGACAGTATCCATCGCACATGCACTTCTGAGCAGCTTTCAGGTGGCCGTGGATCATTCAACACAGAACTCACAGTGATGTTGTACCAGTGACCCAGGGCTCCCTGAGGCAATACTCCACATGGGGACGATTACACCACTGTTGCTGGAATATGTCTCTTCAGTGATGGGTAATCAAAAATCCCCAAAGCAACTGATTGGCTTAAATTCTACTAAACCACCAAATCCACTGAGAGGGAACGAGCACCTTCAGACCAGGGGTGTAGTAAATGCACATAAGGATGAGCTGTAGTTTAATGAATTAAAACCATTACTGCTTTTTCGGTGAATTATGCTTAACTGTGACAGTCCTTGAGACAACCACAGAAGCAAACTGGTAGACAAAAAGAAAGGAAATTATATGAAGCTGCAAATATTCTAATGAGCGGACAGCAATACTGAGAGTTCTTTTGGGGGAGTATCTAAGGACACTAGAAACTCAGATTGGATTATTAAAACTTCACTATGATAGAGACCTCAGTAATGTTTGTGAGCAGAAGGATTTCTGGGCCAGTCTAAGGTGATTAATTTCTTGTGATGTCTCCAGAAGCTCAAGAGAGCCCAGGCAGCACAAAAGGAAATTCAGATTCTCCACAGCACCACGAGCTTACGCTTTACATCCCAGCAGTACAATGCTAAGTGAGCTTGCTTTATTTGTGTAGCCCCTGGGGTGCCAGGAAAGATGGCAGGCAAAGGGTTAAGTAGTGGCACTGTGGTTTCTGGAAGGGAAAGGTATGCCTCATTAGCTGGCTGGAATTCACTGGGATATGAACACCAAGGTAGACATGGGAAAGGCAGCAAACTCCATATTACCGAGATTTTCAGGGTACATTGAACACAGGTCCGCCAAAGATGTCAGTGTCGATAGACAGGATGATAGCGGGAGGTGAAAACAACCCTGAGAAGTCAAGGGCAATGGGGAATGAGCAGGAGAACACAGCAGGTATCTAACTGGAATAAACTACCTCCCTGTGGTTTCTCCATACATAACCGTGACTTCTGTAACCAGACCCATCTGTCCCACCATACAAGTGGACAACAAATGTGCAGTTGACCCTTCAAAGTCTGACCCATCACTTCCACGTGTTCAGCTTGTCCCAGGAGAAGTATCCTTAATTTTCCAACCCATCACATTCATTTACAAAGCTAACATGCGACAAGTTATCAAACTGTAATAGAGTGACTCTGTGGTTACTAATCCACGTATCCTGTAATTTGTAGAAGCATGAAAGTGTCCAGGTGTGTAGCACAGGCACTTCCCAAGGCTCACCTGCCATGAGCCTGCAGCCCAGCAGACAGTACACAGCAACAACAATGCTATGTCCTTTAAACATAATATGATGTGGTCCCCCTTATTACCAACTGGCCAAGCAACTCAGAGTCCAGGATTGCTCTGCTATCCCCCGTTATAAAATTATAAAAGCAACCTGAGGCATGAAGAATAGATTCACATGGAAAAGGACCTCAGCATCATTTTATCCAAAAGGTCATGGATTAGGAAATTCATCCATGATACAGGGAAAGCTGATTTCAACTCCTTTATCTGTCTTGGGGAATATGAAGAGTGTTATTTTGGAAACTGTATCTCACTTTAATGTAAAAAATTAAATGAGCATGGAAGTAAGAGAGCAAAGCTATTCATGACCTCCTACAAGAGGGTTTGACATTAGCTTGGTAGAAAAGTATGTATTCTCTGCTCTCTGGCTCTACGAGTGTTTAAATGTTTCATATAACACAGTGAGCAAAACACAAAAGATTGAAACCAGACGATTTCAAAGCTCTGTGTGCTTAAGATACTCTTTCATGGGGTGAGAAATATGTGTTTGACCCACTCCTGCTGTGAATCCAGATCTTCTATACTCCAGGTGAATGTTTTTGCTCCGTTGGTTTATAGAGTTCAAGACAAACCACCAACTCCTGCCCCACGAATCTCAATTGTGTTTTTTTTTTCCCCCAGACAAACTACTCATCGCTTTTGGGACAAATCCAGAAATAGTTACAGAATGACTTAAAGTCTTTTACTTACAGTAGCTCCAAGGATTGTATTTCTTTCTTTTTCTCTAGTCAAAGCCTTTTAGAAATGCATGGCCCTGAGACAAAAGGAGCTAAAAGGTAAGAAAAAGTATTGCACTTGCTGTGAAGATGGTGAGTTTACTTCTTTTACATCTTTTTACCTAAGGCAAGGCTGAGCTGGGCTTGTCTGCTCAACTCTAAAAAGCAACACGTGCAACCTGCTTCTTTGTTTTGCAAGCTTTGACAGGAAGATTTACAGCAGCACTAGCAATGCTAAGGGAGGATTGTTCATCCATTTGTAGCTGGGATTCAGCTGTGATTTACATTTGAAGGAGGTATTTTAATCCCTCAGTTGCGTATGAGGTACACTCAGACTTACTGCACTTGCTCTTTCCTCTAGTCAAAAATGTCATTTGGGAAAATCATATCCATAAATCCATTCATTTATAGCATTTTTTTAAATCGGTTTTGCAAGGTTTCTCCCAGTCCACAGCACTCCAAATCTGAAAATTTGCTGTCCCTTAATCACCAAGGTTGAGGGGCTGCATTTTGTTATAGGGGGAAACATACAGCCAACAAAACTGATCCCACTGACCTCATCCTGTTGTTTTACTCCTTGACACCCTCAGCAGAGCATCTTCAACATTTGGGCTAAAGGACAGCATCTGGTGACACAGACAGTAGTTGGGACCTGCCTCCTGCTTCATTTCTAAACATGACGAATTTTTTAGTGCAAAATTACATCTCGAGTCAATACTGAGTCTTTCCATTTGAAACTTCATGGGTCCAGGACCAGGAATCGCTCTGCAGTCCTAGTATTGCCCTCCCAGCTGAAGCCACCTCTCACCAGCCAGCCTTGTCTCTGACATTACCAGTACCACCAGTTGCAGTTACTCAACATTGCTCTCACTCCGCAGGAGTCAGGAGAAGTAGTTGTGGGCACTTCAAATGCAGCTTCCCTCAGCCAGAGAAGGAGCCCCACAGTGACCCCAGAGAGTGCCAAGAAGGCCCTTGGTGTCAGGGGTCTGTCCCCACCATGCAGATGTTTGGAACACAATGAGAACCCTTGCAACCACTCTCTAACATCCCCCGTCATCTTGTGGGCAGGTTCCCCCACCTTCATCTCTCCTTGAGGCCAGATGAGAACTCTGGGCATTCAGAGCTTTTGGTCATTATTTGCTTTGCCAGAATTTTGTGCACTCTTAAGACACAAGCATGCCTAAATGACCGAGGAGAACAGCCGAAAGTTATGCAGGCTTGTGCAGACTTGAAAAAACATCAGGTTTTAAGACGGATGTGAACTGGTGCTTGGGAGTGACTAACAAGCACGTAGATAGTGAGTAGGGTGATGATATCCCATTGAACACTCCATGGGGCAGCTGAAGCAGCAATAAAATATATTTCAAAATATATATATTTTTTGTTCATTTAACGTTTGTTTCTGCCTCAGATATGATTTGGGGGACAGACTTAAAGCATCATGAAAGGACTGGGACTCTTTCCTTTGGTGCAGGTAGGCTTTGGGATGGCTCCTTGAGAACAACACATTGCTCAGCTGCTCCTGCCCATGTGCACCGCATGTGCACTGATGGGCTGCAGCCGAAGGAAAAAATGCTTCCAAGCTTCTGCATGCAGAAGATGTCAGCCTTGATTGCCTGCAGAGGTGTGCTACTCTTCCAAAGCATCTCCCTTGAGCAACACCTATGCCAAAAGTGAGGATTCAAATTCAAATGTATTGAAGCAAACCAGAGTTTATTTAGCATTTATTATCCATTCTGTTGTCATATGTGGCTTCTTCCGCCTCCATTTTCCTCTGGTAAACATAGACCTTTTCTTTTTTAATTTTTTTTTAATAAAATATATAAAACATTATGCATTGCTATCCATAAGAAAACTGTAATTTAACAACAACAAAAACAAAAAAAGAATAAGGCACATTCCTGTGCAGCATCTTCAAATATATATATATATATTTAAAACAAAACAAAAAGAAAACCCTTTTCAACCTCTTTGAGGTTGTTAACTTCTCACTAGTCACTGACACATCTCTTATATTACCATAATTTCACTGTTGGAGGTGGGTTGGGTTGGGTTGTGTTTGACAGGGCCAGCAGGGAGAATAGACTCAAAAAAATAATAGGATTTTATCCCTGAGGTGTCAGTAAAAAAAAAAAAAAAAAAGTTCCCATTGAAAAGGAAGATAAAAAGACAGCCATAAATAACTGAATACACTATGGCAAACATCCAAGCACCGAGATGATATCACGATGGAAGAATCTCCCTCCCCCATCCCTCAGTTCTTAACAAGTCATATTTGCCGTTGGGTTTTAATTAGGTTAATCTCATGGCTTCTGAAGTCACAAGACAATCGGCCAGGATGCACTTCCCTCTCCCTTCCCAAATCATCTTTCCAGATTTGTCGTTCTGTTCACAATTCTCCCACAGTCCTCAGGAAAGGGAAACCAAAAAATCCCAAATTAACACCAAAACCTGTACAACCTATCTCCCCAGCCAGAGAAGAGCACTCGTACCACAGCATGCCAAATCCCACGTCCCACACGGGAGGACTGTAATCGTCACCTTCTTGCCTGCTACTAAGAAATGAAGTTGGCAACCACCTCTGTTGTAAGCAGAAAGTGTCCGTGAAGAGGGGTGATAGCAATATGTCAGGGAGACGGGGGGAAGTTTATTGCTGTCCATCCGCACTGCTCCATGCCTGAAAAGAAAAGGGGAGACTCCCACGAATATTCCTTCCCTCCCTGTCCTCTATCACACGCGGAGGAGCCCTAGGGTGCAGGGCAGGCTGGTTGGACTTCCCATCACTTAGTAGTAACGATTGAGGCTCCTGGTCCCTGGGATGTCGGGCTGGCCGTTCATCCAGATCTCGCGGATGATGCGCTCCCGCTCCTCCAGCCGCTGGGCTCGCTCCAGCTCCTCCGCCGAAGTAAAGACGTTCATGTTCAAAGTCCTCTCGAACCTGCGGTGCCTGCGGGCCGACAGGTCCGACGTGGTGTCCGAATCGCCGTCGCTGTCGCTGCTGTCGCTGTCGCTCTCCCGCTCCCGAGGAGGTTTTTTGGCGGAGGAGCGCTTGCAGTCCGTTCGGCAGGACACCCTTAGCACCAGGGCCAGCAGGGTCAAGACAAGTCCAATGCACACTCCGGAGACAAAATACAGAGCAGCTCGCTCGGGATTTTCTGAGAGGAGAAAGGAAATCATTGTCAAGAACGGATCTTAAAGGTTGGAGGTGTAGATTGGATATTAGGAAAAATTTCTTCACAGAAAGGGTTGTCGGGGATTGGAACAGGCTGCCCAGGGAAGAGGTGGCGTCACCATTCCCGGAGGGGTTTAAAGGACACATATATGAGGTTCTTAGGAACATGGCTTAGTGCCAGTGCTAGGTTAGTGGTTGGACTCAATCTTGAGGGTCTCTTCCGACCAAAATGATTGTGTGATTCTAGATTCAAAGAACAAAACACACACAGCTCCTCTGTGCACGCACCAGCCTTGGTCTCTGGTGGGGCAGAGTTTCTAATGGCTGTTTTATTTCCACACCCTCCTTTGCCTCCTGCCCCAGGGAAATCAGGGAGGGGAATTTAAGTGGTGGATTTGCTGCCAAGGCAAGGATTTGCTGCCCACATGCAGAATGTGGGTTCACTGCATTCGTGTCTTGGAGTTGTCTGGAAGGGGAAAGAGCAGCCCACAGAATTAAATGCTAATTCTTGTGGCTGTGCGAGCAGGGTTGACACCGGAGTGCTGCACAGCCAGCAGCAGCTAAGTGCATCTCTCTGTCGCATCCATTATCATCATACGAGGAATAAAGATGATTACAAAGCTTTATACGCTCTCTGTGCTGTGACCCAGCTGAAATGGGAAGCCTTGCAGCATGGAAAAATGCATATTATTTATTCATAGGTTTCATTTGCTTATCTAAGGCAAGTGTGCTGGCTTTCCACCCAGGCCACCGAAACGTGTATCTGTGCTACACAAGCATAGTTGGAGTCAGTGCGCTGACAGGGTGAATCCTGCAAAGCCACATTTCAGAGGTCATATAAGAAGACTGCAAAGGATCCACAATGCCTTTTAAACTAGGTCATCTTGTTTATTTACTACTTTTTTTTTTTTCTGGTTCATGTGACTGTTTATAAGCATAATTACGACAAACTTTCGTTATGCAGTTTCCCTGGGCTGAATCATCTCAGTTTATAGTTGTAGTGGATGGGTGAAGATGAACCAAGCAGAAGTGTCAAGGCCAGCTCTACTCCACTGTGTCTGCTGGAAGCCCTGAGTTCAAGGATGGAGCCAGTTCCTCAGATGGGTCCTATTCCCTTGAACTCACTGACGGGGCTGTAACTGTTGCCACCAGTCTGACATTTGGTCCCAGGAGATCTTTGTAACTAAAAGGCTCCACTCTACCTCCACTTCACCACACTGTGCTTTTAGAAACTGCCCTCTCCAGCTGATTTCCTTAAAGAAAAGTTTGCAGAAGACGAACTGGAAACCATTTGGAGATATTCAAAACTCGACGGGACAAGACCCTGCCCTAACTTCAAAACTTTGCTCTAAATTTGAAGTTGGACACGTTCTGAGTCGGGGGTTGGACCAAGTCACTCATGGAGATCCCTTCCAGCCTAAATTAGTCTCTAATTCTGTGGTCAGAGCCAGAACACTGACTTAAGTGTGGTTCAAGGTTGAATTCCTGGAGGTGTTCATGGAACAGTTAGATGGATGAAACACCTTTGTGCTCCTCACGTTTCTCCTACCAAGCAACTCTCGAAAGGCGACAGACAGGTCAAGGCGGAGAAAGATGCCATGATAGTCTGAAATCTGGCTAATAAAACACAAGACTGTTGCTAGAGTAGTAAGTGTGGATAGCATGGGGAAAGAAAAAAAAAAAAAACAACAAAAAACTGCAGGAGATGCATTCAACAAGTCCAGAAAAATAAAGAGGAGAGAAAGAGAGAAACGCAGCAGCAATTGGAAGCTTAAGTGACACTAAAGCCAGAAGCGTTAAGCTTTGAGAAAAGTGTGACAGAAAAAATGGAAAGGTAAAAGCGAAGATACCAGAGCACACATGAAGGATGTGCCATCGGCTCTTGTAGCAGTTTGGCTGAGTGAAGCCCCGGCTCCCATGAAGTTAGTGGTAATTCTGAATTCAGGGGGCAGAACTCAAATTAAAACAGCAGCCCGGCTTGTGCAGTAGCCAAGCTGCTGCCCATCTGGTACTGTGTGAACAGTAAAGTGGTGTAAACCTGGAGATTTGGAAACCCCAGAAAAAGTAGAATCACCACCCGATATTGCTTTTACCTCCGTATGCAATATAACTCAGGACAGTAATTGCAAAACTTTCTCTGCAAGTGGGCCTAAGGAGTGCACACAGAGTGTGGGAAGGACAAATGAGCAGAACTGATCTGCTTGTCCTGGAAGATACTGGCTCTGCCTGGATGACAGGATGCCAGGCACACTTCCCTGAGCATCGTGTTCCTGTGCACACATGGGCTTGATTTGGTTGCATCAGTTCCACTGCTCACTCTTTTAAAGCAACTCATAAAAAAAAACAAAAACACCAAACAAAAAACCCAAACACATAGACTGGAACCTTAGACAGACACATAATTTCTGTTCCCCCATTTTTGTCCATGTCCTGCTTTTCCTTTCTCCTCCACGTTCCTTTTTCCAGGCTACTGTATGCAGCTCATGAGCAAGCTGCACCTCGATTGCTACTTAAGCAACCGTTTTTCACCCCCTGCTTGTGCTTGTATGTACAGCCCTTCATGCAGTGCAATAGCTTGTAATTGAATCTTTGGGCTCTGGTGGCATTTATGAGCTCCTGTGGATAATCTGTCAACATTTGAGACACTGTCTGGACTTCCTCACTGAGCTGTAACCCTACATTCAACCGCAATTTTGGCATTTATCATACACACAATCCACTTGCACAGCAACATCTTCTTTTTTTCACAGCAGAAAGAGCAACTCAAGCTAAAAGCCACAGGCTCTGCTTTATCTCAGTTGAAGTAGCCAAGTCAGCAATAGCCTAGATTTGATCATCATACCGACACCGAGGCCCATCAAAACACTCATTATATTTGAAAAAAAAAAAAAAAAAGCTCTTTAAATGTGTATGGACATCAGTAACAGGAGTTAACGTAATTTTCATATGCATTCATGTGTGTGAGTACGCCCATTAACACATGGATGTTGACCACTGTAGCTTTTCCTTCCACTGCTGTGAATGACAGCTCAGAGCTAAGTTTTTCTCCTAAACTTCTGGCAGGATCCAGTTGCTGTCGGTTTCTTAAGCTGGGGTTACCTTTCCCCTTCCTGGTATTTCTCTTTCATGACTAAAAGCATTGATGAAAATGTCACCAATTCAAGTTGGAATTTAATCCATGCAGACAAAAGATATACACTCTTTATAACCCTCTACACAAAAGCCACCATTTTCGAGGTGCTCAAACTGGCCAAAAATTAGAAACACATTTTATTTTGTTTTTCCAACCAAACCAGCAGCAATTACGGAGCCTGTTTCCTGAGGGCTAACAATCTGCTGGGAGCATCAGCCCAGACTGCCATTAATTCCTCAGGAAATGCCCCAGGCCAAGGTTCTTATTGCTATTATAATAAATTGTTTCAATAAATAAAAACCAATCTAGGCATTAACGCTGCTGGTTTCCTGTGGTGGTTTCATGTATTCAGAAACCTTGGTGGGGAAGAAAATTTCGGAGGGCCCCAGTAAAAGGTTCAGCATTAAGCATGGCCAGACAAACAGTAGGAGCAATATCTTCTAGGGAATTTACAGTTAGCCCCACAGGCTGCCGAAATCCCCTGGTAGAACAGAGGAAGCTCTCCAGGAGCCCCTTATTAATAAGGCCCAGGCCAAGCAGTCTAGAAGTTGGAATGATCTCCCCTGGGTTGTTTTTTAAAAGCCCCGTGTTAATAACTTGGCAGCAAAGCCCTGCTTGTGGAAGAAGAATAAAAACAGGGATTTGTGGATGTTTCCGTCCAGCTACTTCAGCCTGAATGCAATGACAAAACGGGAATAAGTCCCCTGTCCAAAGGGAGGCACTGGAAGTGCTCTGATACAAGGTTTAATACTGATATAACCACGAGGGATGGTTCTGGTCTTGCTGGTGGACTGTGACTGCAAAGACAGTTCCAGCTGTCACTGAGACTGGTGAAGTCCTTCCAAAGGCTCAGAATGGTTTTGGAACAGGTCCATGACAAATAACAGATCTGAGTTTTTTCAGGCAGAGATTGCATATAATTAAAAACCTAATTCTACAAAGAAAATCAGCTTTAAAATTAAGGGCATCCTTGAGTGTTTCGCAGGATTGCGCTCTAAATATTTATTGTTTGATGAGCTGATAAATTCACTCCTCATTGACATTGTTCACTCTTTCTCTTTGTTTCTGAAGTTGTTTTCAAGGTTCTGGAAGTTGGGATAAGACTAACACCTAACCTACTCCTAACCCTAATGATTGCTGCATACACATTTGATGGTGAAAACCAACAGTCCTGCAAAGAGGTTTTGCTTCCTGCTGTGCTGTGATACTTCGCTCCTCAATAGGAACATTCCCAACTTTTGCATGGGAACATCAGTCAAAAAAGATGGTGGAAATGAGCACAGAGGCTTTCACTAATATTGGCTCTGTGCACTGCAAGACTCTGCATGTGTCAACAGTGCCAGTGACCCAAACCTGTCATTTTGTGCAGAAAATGTGAACAGCACTGAGCAGAGAGGGGATATCACTGATTTGTGGATGCTCTCACAAGACTACAAGACACCCACTTCCAGGAAGCAGGAAAAGTATTAGTAGTAGAAGTGGACCATCCTTTCAAGCATGTGCTTTACCCATGAAATACAGAGTGCCTGTATCTCCTTTGCCCTTGAGTGGGTCTGAGGGTATACACCACGCTTTTCCCCAACACAAAAACATCTTTATATGTTGCCCCGGCCTATTTACAGTTTCTTCCTGCAAAGTCCTATTTTGAAGCCAACTCATCAGCACAGGGAAGCCCTGAATGCAGCACTTTCAGTCTGCGGAGTTTACCTGAGGGACGTCTTTAGTGTTATGAAACAGAGCGGTTCTTGCAGTAATGTTTCCCTTTGGCACCGAGGCTGTGGTCAGGAGTGGTGGGAAGATGTATGAACCAGAACCAGCCCTCTCTGGCCACCCAATATCCTGCCTCTCCTGAGCCACTATAATTGCTCCTCTATGGACGTCAACAGCTGCTGTGGCTTAAGCCGCCTTCAGGGCCCCAAACTCAGGCAAGCACAAAAATTTCCAACTGTTCTCCTGCTCAAAATCTGCAGTAAGAAGCGGGGTGGCTTTGCAGTGCTCTGGTTTTGTGCAGATGATATTTGTGCCCTGTAATACAGCTTGTCTTTGAACTTATAATCTAAAACCTCTCTATATTCACATATACCAAAATAAATCATGCCAAATCCATCCTCTCTGTTAAAAGCAGAGGGCTAAATTACATGCAGCAGATAAAGATGGTTTACGGCATCTGCTGTTTCAATCCATGGGACAGGCAGCAAGTATTTTGTAATAAATAACAAACTGAACATATCTATTATTGAGACTAAAACCATCTTTTTTTATGTGATGAGGCTAAAACCCATCTAACAGCACTTATGTGCACTGGAAAACATGAGCAACAAGCTCCTGAACTCATCACTGGAAACCAAAGTCGTAAGGTCTGAGTTTTATTGATTATTTGACATCCAGTAAATGTGAACACATCATCTTCACTGTGAGGGTGGTGAGCTACTGAACAGGTTGCCCAGAGAAGTTGTGGATGCCCCATCCCTGGAAGTGTTCAAAAACAGGTTGGATGGGACATTGAACAACCTGGTCTAGTAGAAGGTGTCCCTGCCCATGGCAGAGGGTTGGAACTATATCATCTTTAAGGTTCTTTTCAACCCAAATTATTCTATAGTTCTATGATTCTACAATCACATGGAGACCACACCATGAGAGGGCAAGCAAATCCCACAGCGACAAGACAGTTAAAGCCATCTTTATTTATTATTTGTGCTACAGTAAAATCTAGAGGCTCCTGCCAAGACTGACACCTTGTGAAGGAGATGAATTGAGGCCTTGTGCCCTACAAAATGAATGCAGGGTCAAAGAGTTCTGCTGTGGCAAATAGAAACAAAGTCCATGGGGTATCATCATCAGCCCTAAATCACAGACCCAACTGTCCCTGAACAGAAATCCCACAATCTTCTGCTCCCTATTACTGTTCAGATGGGGAAAATAATATTAACAACATTTTATTTTATAGTCAGGTTGGGAAAACAGGTATTTTCATATCAAAAAATGGCAGCTGTAGGTAAGAGGGCAGGAGAAGTGTGATAGACAGAAAACTCCTTTAAACTTTGCTTTTTCTAATCTTTCCTTAGAGAAGCACATGCAAGAAAAAAATAGATCTTTCTCAGCTATGTTTTGTGAAGAACACTACTAATTGTACTTCAGCTATCTGCTTAAAGATGTCATGAAAAGATGGATCGTGATGTCACCATTGGACGTGTAGAAGGGTAGAAATTTGGATTCACCATTCATGGTCCTTTTAGAAGGACCATCCACTAGATGTGCAGAAACACCCTTACTAATCTACTCAGTAATTCCAAAATGCAAAGCCCAAGTTAGTTGTTTCAAGTTCAAATACTTGTCTGTAGCAGCATGGTGGTATTTCAGCAAGAGCAAGAGCACGGCACCAAGCATACGTTAGTGTTTAATGAATTAGCAGATTGAGTGGCACACAGACATGAAAAACTACCTCACAAATATTGGAGTTTTAGTTATATAGACCTCAGTGCTCCAGAACAGCATAATTGCTCTACAGTGGTGCTAGCAGACTGGCCGCAGTACACAGAATTATTAACAGCATGTAGTAAAAGAGCAACACATTAATATTGCTAGCAAGGTAATATTACTTGGCAATAAGCATTGCAAGGTAATAAGCATACAAACTTTTCGTTAAACAAATGTCAAACACTCTGCAATCCCATAAGAAAAAGTGACCACAAACAGCTCGTCCTGCCTCGGGGCGGGGGGAGGCTGGGGTAGTTACACAGAAACCGAGGGCCTCATTCTGGGGAAAGCACCAAAGATTGGCCTAAAATATGCTGAATTAGTCTATCTGATGCTATTTAGCCAGCACTCTTCCTTTTTTTTAATTAGGTCCTCCAACTTGATCCCTACTGCTGACAAGGTACCTCATGCAATTATGGGATGGGAAATATTTGCACTATGTCACCTGTCTCTACTGTACCTTTTGCTATCAATGGTATTGACCCCAAGCATTCAGTAGGGCACATAATCTTTATTTCAACTTTTTAAGTGAATCTTATTAGAAGTCTGTTCCTCTGCTACTTAAAAGGTACACGTGGGTGAAAAATAAACTGTGATCCAAGGAAATCTTACTCTGAACTAGATTTAAATATACAATTAAGCAGGCTCTCAAGTTACTTCATCTTCACACTTCTACTGAAGATAAGCCAAATTCTCTTAAGCAGGGTAATGATCTGAGTGCTGCTTATTTTCCAAATTACAGGACAACAAGCTTGCCTCCCTAATGAGCCAGGCTTTGATCTCCAGGAAAATGGAGCATTAGGAATAATACCACATATAAGATTACATTGTATTTAACTTCAGACGAGAGTAAATCCAGTGGAAAGCAGAGCACAATAAACCCTGTTATATACTGTCCGCTAGAGCTGCCCTGCTCAGGGCTTTCAAGGGGGAATTTGCTGAGAGACGAACGAAAAATAGAAACAGCTCAAAGAGGCAGATTTAGCCCTAAGGTGACTGTGAAACGGAGGCTCAGTTGAGGGTCTACAAAGACCTACCTGTGATGAAGGCATAGGCTGCTAGGATGTTGCTGAGCAGGGCCATCTCCGTGCTGACGCCCACGGGCTCCATGCTGCTGTTGAGCGCCGGCAGTTGTGTCTCATCCACGGGGAGCAGGAAAGGAGTGTTATCTATAGGGTAGAAGGTGGCCGATCTCCCTTTCTTCTTCTCTGCTTTGAAATAAGAAAGGGAATGAGGAACGAGGCATGCGCCCCAGCCCTACCCTGCCCTAACCCCACCAGGTCAGCATCAGCTCTCAGAAATCTGGAGGTGCTCAACAGCAAACCACACAAGTTTTCCCCTCTTTTGGGGGGCAACTGAACCTTCTCAGGTAGCTTCAGCTGAGCACATGCCCTGTCTGCATCCAGGCAGCATCTTCTCTCCCCCGTCTCCTGCTCTTTCATGTCACCACTTAGACACACCCACCTACGCTACAGCAAATACATGGTCAGGTTTCTTTTTTCTCATTTAAATCAAAGGAGCCTTTATCAACAGCGGGTTCAGCTAAGCTCGTAACAAGGACTGGAAAACCCTCTGCTGGTGTCACGCTGTAGTGACCCATCCACACCTGGCAAACAGACGTGCTTTCTCTCCAGCCTTCGCAGGGAAGGGCGAACCTGAGTTTATGACTTCCTTCAGAAGCCTGCTCGTATTGTGTTTCACCCAGACACCATTTCCCCTTTGGAGAGGTGAGTGAACATGGGTTAATGATTTGATTTTATTTGTTGAAGACTGGAGCTAAGGAGGCAGCTAGTTCCAGGAGGCTCAAAGAGACCCTTTCAGCCCTTATCAGCTCGCTGCTGAGTGCTCCCCACACCTTGATCCGCAGGCAGACACCCCCGCTAGTCACAAAACGCTAATTGTTTTAAACACATGAAAAAGTCAGTGCACAGGATCCAGCTCCATCACCCACGTGATTGTTTAACTGTAGCCATTACAGGTTTTCAGGCTCCTTCCCCTGGGTATCTGTTTCTGGCCAGAAGCAAGCAGCACACCATAAAATCACAGACGCACACCTGGCTTCCACTTATCTGTAGGTATTAAATTCAGGAAGCTGTCAGGTCCTTTTCCGATAATGCCATCAGTGCACTGCAAGCAAAGCCGCTCTGACAGCAGCCCCAACGGGAGATGGTCTGTGTTCACTTGCTGCCTGATCCACCTCCTTTCCCTGCAATCCCGGCAGGGTGAGACATCATATTCAGCTTCCCTCTGTGTGTGCCAGCAAGTGGCTCAGCCCAGGGGAGCAGTAACAGAAATCGAGGGGTGTCAAAGAGAACAGGCAATACTGGATGGAGAGGGACTGAGAGCATGAACGTGTGCGAAGTGATGCCAACTCCTAATCTGCCTGGGAGGAGAAGCAAACGGGATGGATGTCCAGGTGTTGCTGCAAGGGATCAGGCCCAAGGAATGCGGTATGGCTTTATCTCTGCCACCTAATAGCTGTGTGGCCTTGGGAAAGCCACGTTAATGACAAGGTGTTAATGACTGACCCCAAAGCAAAGATTTTAAACATGGGTGCCTGAGTGGCTGATACAAAAGGGCAAAATATCACAAGAACCTCTTGCTTTAGGAGAAGAGAGATCATGGAAGATCAGTTGTATAAATGGAGACAGTGGGGCACATTCAGCAGGAAATCAACAGCAAAGTTTTGGAAAGTATTTTAATTTAGATATAGGCACCAACGTGCCCTCTAATCTTTCCTTTATTCTCCCTGTCTGGTAAATCTATGCCTATATAAGTGGCTGGATTTTTCTCTACCACCATTCTTGCAAAGAAATCCATGGAAGCAGGGTAAATATTTAATTTCTATAAACTGAACCTAAAAACTGGACACTTCAGAGTGTCTCAGGTAGCACTATGCATCTAAACTGAGGCAACGGAATCCTGCCATCAGCTGACAGATCCTAGAGAGTCTTTCAGCTCTCCCCATAGCAGACACTTAAAGCTTGATGTATTTGCTCATACACAGACATCTAAGACACCCCAGGGGCAGGAGGACATCTACGCAGAGATGGCAGGTATGAGAAGGGACATAGGGAAAACTTTCACCCTTCTAGGGCAGCATCTAGAAGCTAGGTGAACACCCCAGGTCATCTCAAATGACACATTTATGTGGGGGTAACTGAACCATGCCTGAGATGTCTACATACTGAGGTCTAGCTGTAAACTAGTTAATCATAAGTCCCTTTATAATTAATCACAAGGAAGGGCACCACCAGGATATAATCCCATATATGTTTCATAACCATGTATCTCATGATAAAGAGGACCGCTGAGTTAGGTGGCTCCAGATTCCTGCTAGGTCTGTGAGAGTTTTCTACAGCTCTGCAGTAAAGTCCGGTTAACGTGGCTGGACTGAAGCTGCACAGAGCTGGTAGGACACAAACGTGGGGGCTCTGCGCCATGTTCTATCACATGTCCAGTTCCGGGTTAGTGACAACCCACCTGTCCTTCACTATCGATACATTCACTGGATCTCACTAGGACTAAGGATTAAATTATACTCACAGTCAGGACTTCCCTGAGCGCATGTGCTACACCAGCTGGGAAAGGCTCAGGTGGACACTACCGCTGGGTTTTGGACAGCCCTTGTGAACCATGCTGTGCAATAATGGTGTCTTTTAGGAGAGATAGTAAGGCATAATTCCTCTCATGTGAGATGGAAGAATGTTTTTTTCTTCTGACTTATACAAAGAACAGATGCATTCAAACAAGTTTCTAAAGGAATACTTGTCTGCATGCACTATACCCCAGCAAAGAGCACCACAAAACCACAGAACTGGTTTTGTCATCTGCAGGATTGTACAAGCACAGACAGGGAGCACAGAAAATAACTGGGGTTATGCAGGAGGGAAAAAAACAAACAAACACGATTTCCAAGGGCCATGTGTTGCTGCACTATGTGGTTCCCTGCTCTGCCATTCATTCCAGGATCACACTGAAAGATTTTCCTTTCCTCCTTGCAAACTTGGAAGGCTTTGTCTATACCCAGTCACTGAAGCTGTTTCCCTCTGACTTTACAACAAAGTTGAGGAAAATTATTTCAGCTATCAGTAGATTCGCCCAACAACACAGTTTAAGTGTAGGAGAGGTTACTCATGAAACCAGACTGACTTTAACAAATAGTTTTAACGAAATAAATAAAATGGGAAGGGAGTTTACAGAACTGTTCAAATATTTCCCCTTGCTATTTTTGAAACATTCTTTTAGCTCTTAATTTCAAAATGACATCTTTGTTTGAAAGCGGTGCATATTTTAAAAATGAATGAATAAACAGTGTGAGAACTAAACAAAAGGTGTATTTTGTAGAAGTGAAATGTTTAGATGAATGAAAATGAGTTCAGGATTTTTTTCTTGCTTAAAAGAATCACCAAGATCACAAAATTTATTTCAGGCTGACTCAAAATTCTTTTCCTTGATAATTTTTCAGTAAGGCCTCAAAAGTGACAAGTATGTTATGACTCTTATTTGTCGGTGGATTGTGTGGATTGATTATCCAGGGTGTGGATTAACTTTGCCAGAAGTGTAGACAGAAACAATATCCACAATGTCCATACCCACTTGAGAGCTGCATCTCTGGGAGCACAGGCTGGGAATTTCAGGAACAGTGTCATGCACCATCTCCCATGTGTTGGGAAACACAAAACAAAACCCAATACATGCTCACCTGTGCTCTTCCTTTATTCGTATGCCATCCCTTCCTCCTACTCACCTATCCCTATAGATAGCTAAGATTTGACTTCATTCATATCTCTCAACTTTGCATTTTATGAAAATAGTATCGTATTTCAAAGCTTAGTTGAATACTTCTCTGTCCCTGTGAGGCAGATCTGCTGTCCCTGCCCTGCTTTGTTCTTTGCCACTGTATTAGATGGGTGTGCAGAGTATTTCTGTGATAAGTTTTGACACGCATTGCTGTGACTGCTATTTTAAGAAAGCTGGTGAGAGTTTCACTGTTCACTTTAGTCCATCAATGGTCATGCCTTGAAGCCTCTCTTTCTGGCTGTGACACGAATAGGGTTTGAGAACAATACAAAAAACCCAGGTAAAGTTTGTAGTGTCTGTAAGGGAAGATGGATGGGAACAGTTACCACAACACAGTCAGGTTTGGGCCAACGTTGCAATAGTCATAACTACCTGGGAGAGCACGTCCTATGTTGGAAGGAGAGACATCAGAAAGGAATACACCGTCCCCTATAACATTGGGATCAAACACTCTTGGCCGCAGTGGGAAATGTGGCTTCTGAAATCCTTGGTAATTGGTTGGTCTTGGCTGGGTTTCATGCAGAAGCTTCTTGGGAACTGAAAGAGAGAAGTAAGAAGAGCACAGTTTTTAGCGTGAGTTATTTCAGCTGGTCAGAACAAGAATTATCACATTACGCTACGGGCTCAGCTGATACTTAATTATACCATGTGCAGACCAAACAGACACTCATTTAGCACTATGATGAATATTCTCCAAATGCCAGCACAGAGACATTCTATGAGACAACACTGGAAACTATAAAGTGATTAAGATATTGTTTATTTACAGTTAAGCTTGGAGACTAGACTAAGGGTCAGATTCAGACAGCTGAATTTAGGCACCGTCTTAGAAACTGAAATTCCTAGTAAGCCAGGCTTTAGCCTCAGCCCTATTCTTCAGAGTACTGCAGCTCTGTTCCTACATGACAGTGGGCTGGGCAGGATCCCCCATATCAATGGGGACTGCAGGGTATGCCTGAATCGCTGCCTCTTTCCAGCCATTAAGTTGCTGGCTCAGCACTGCACATCAGAAGTTTCTGTCTACTCTGGATTCACGGAACCAGTCTCTGAAGGATGCTGATCACATGAAACCGTAAAGCTTGAATCATCCATCAAAGAAGTAAGCAACCCCACCTCTAAGGAACCCTCTCCACCCTGTGAGGTCCAAAATACACTGTTCTCCGTTGGGCTTCTGGTTTTAACTAAGCTGAGAAAGGCCCACTCTCCATTCCCACCATCCTGAGAAAGAGGGTGAAGACTCAGCTAATCCCTACTGCTCTCCTTGTTCTGTCAGCCACAGCATTAGCAATAGGCGGGTGAGACAGGGTAATATGTGACAGTTTTGTCAAGACATCTATAGTCCCTACTTTGGACCAAAGCATGCCTTAGTAAGAAGAGTATTTCCTCCTCCCCGAAGCTGCAAGGCCAGCTCTTCAGCTGTGCATCCAGGTAAAGAAATCAAAGTCGGCGTAGCTACTTCAGTGTACACCCACTGAAGGTGAATCCACACAGTAAATTCACTAATTTGCCCTGTAGGGACAAAGCCACATGTCATTTACAGAGGTGAACCAGTTCTCTGCCTCAGCCACAGCCAACACCTGAGGCTACTGCAGAGCAAAGTGCTTTTCCGCACAAAGAGAAGAAACACAGATACAGAGCATTCTGCTCAGAAATTAGAGGAACAGAGTGATGAAAGACAAAAATAAAGAAATTAAAATTTCCAGAGGAGAAAGATCTATTTTCCCTGTCAGTGACTGTACAGTAATATACACATAAAAGCAGCATTTGGTTCCTGCAGACAAACGAGACTTCAGTGCGTTAAAAACAGACTGTTGAGAGCTAGGCACAAGTTCATTAGACCCACAGAAACCCCAAGAGAAGATTTCTGGGATGCTCGGCTCGCCTTTGTCCAAGTCTAATGGCAGCCGCCTTTCTCGGCCCAAGCAGGCTGCCACCTCCTAGTGCCTCAGTTTCCCCACTGCTCCGTTGCCGGTCCTGCTATCACTTATCTCCACTCTTCACAGGGATGTGAAGAAGCCTAATTAAAAATGCAAAGCACTTTGAGATCCTTGGCACAAGCATGAAGGAGGACTTGGAAAGTGAGCAGCCCTGGAACAGAAAGGAAATTCCAGCCTGCCCCCTGCAGCTACTCAGCTGCCAAGCTGGAGTATGATATTTAATCACGCCCATTAAATTTGCCTGCATAACTACAAATATTAATGGTGAGGGAAGTGATCCAACCACCTTGTTTACATTGTGTTTGACTTACTGTCTTTGCTGAGGCAAAGAAAATTGTAACTATATTTACTGACTGACCTCCTGTATTAGACTGTCAAGATATCAGCACTGAAGTTCTTGCATTATTAGTAGAGTCGTGCTGGGTCAGGAAACAGGCAGAAAAACCCCACAGCTTCTGAATATGAAAGAGCTGGCACAGCAGTTTCTAGTGAAACCTGAATTGGCAACTGTCCTCTGATGAGAAGGCAGCAAAAGAAACACATCCTGTGTTAGGAACCAGGCAAAAGCAGAGGTGATACCAGTGCCAGAGAAATATCAGAAAGTCTGTGGTGGAGGTGGGTAGAACAGACATTATCCTGCAAAGCACACAGTCAGGGAGAATCACAGTTCTGAGTGCCTAATTTAAGGCACCCGAAGAGATACGATATTCAGAGGGCAGAGGGCTCAGCACCCTCAAAAAATAAAGACCCTTTTTGTTGCATCTCAGGCTGAACACTTGAAAGGCATTTTAAAGACGTGAGTCTTACGCACTTTTCATCCAAACTGCATCCCAGGTAGCCTGCTGATATGCCTCCAATGAAGAAAATGAAGCAAAAGGGACACAGAAGCAATTTTTAGCAGATTTAGGCAAGTCTTTCACGTTTCAGACTGACTCTTCTTCATAAACTTCTCCTTTCACCTCCCAGTATTCATGGCCACCTTTGGGGCTGGGTAAACCTGCAGCTTTCTTTGAAAAGGTGACACCACCGGTCACTTAAACGTTTGAGTCAAATGGGAGAAAGAAACACGATATTTTCCTAAGCAAGCCCAGGGAACTGATCTATGGCTTTTCCACCTTGGCATCTGTGCCACCACTGCTATGAACGCTATGTACAGGACCAAGAGAGGAGTCGGAGTGAAGCAAAACGTCACTAAATCAGTCAGCAATCAGTTAACAGCATCCCAAGGGAGAGGAGATAGTGAAGCAGTCATAGAGACTATTTATTGTCACGGGACTTCAATGGGATTGGGTTGTGCTGTTACCCCTTTGAGAGAGCTGAGGAAGAAAGGTGACAACC
The DNA here is from genome assembly GCA_013399365.1 of Pampusana beccarii. NCBI lineage: Eukaryota > Metazoa > Chordata > Aves > Columbiformes > Columbidae > Pampusana > Pampusana beccarii. The sequence goes on along the minus strand of VWYH01001038.1, from coordinate 965,613 downwards.
AAGTAGGTGTTTGGTGCCTAAAAACACAGCTGGCCATGAAGAAAGGTTCCCAAAAGCTGGCACGTGCTCGATGTCTGTGATTAACATGCACTTTGGTACTTTCAAAAATCCCAAGTGGTGCTTGTCTTCATTTTAGCAACCAAACCCCTTCCAAACTCTGGAAGCAACTTAGTGCAGCACAGGATGTCCACAGCACATGAACCTTGGACTTTTCCTTTTCAAGGGACCATTTTTCTCTGTGAACTGCATAAACATCTTGAGGACATTTTACCAGAAAGGGCCTATCTTGGCAAAGAGTAAACAGAGTGACGGCACGCAGCAAGTCTGTTCTTCTTCTAGTTTATACAATGCTAAACCAATACATAGCTTAGATGGCTTGATTTAAAAAGACAGTAAAATTGAAAGGCTTTCTCAAGTGCAAAACACCTCACAATTTCCAGTTAGATTCTGTGTGGCAGCCAAATCCACAAGAAAAATGAAACATCTGGTTCCTTTGAAATACCCTCCTTAAATTCTCTGGAGAGGAGTGCATCCGACACAAAGCACGGCGTGAACTGAAGCAAGGCGTCAAGCAAACTTATTTATTATTAAAACCACCAGAAAAAAAAAAAAAGTACCTGGGATTTTTGTCTTAGCATTAAGCACAGAAATCCTGGCAGGGAAGGGTTGGCACTTGGCCTGCTCCATTCAGTCAAGCAGAGAAGTTAAAGCAACTCAGCAGAACAAGTGATATACATGGACAAGAGCGGAAGAAAAGGGGCCTTCAATCGAAGTCTTAACACGGCTGATAGTCAGGAGCCCTGCACCTGAAAATGCATGTGAGAAATGAGCTGGAATCACCTGGAAGAGAGGAGACGAGTTGCGCTGGGGACTTCTGGGGACCTTTGGTATCCCAGGGGGTAGCAGTCAGCATTAGGATGCGGTTATTTATCCAAATGACAAAATTCTCTGGTAACTTGGGCTGGGCAGATGAGCAGGAAGGGCAGAAGATTAACTTTCAGGACGGCAAGCCATGTTCTGCCACCCACCCCACGGTCCAGCTTGGGCATCATCACATGGACTCCGCGTGAGCCAGGACGTGACCTGGAGAGTGAAGCATCGCCATCGCTGTGATACCCCATGGAGGCACGTGCAGAAGGTTGTTCTAGGTTACAAAGCTGCAAGGGAGCTCTCGGATCAGCAGGTTCATTCGTCTGCCTTTACAGGCTTTCAAGTCTTTATATAATCTCTCTGTGCCTATTTTAAAAGCAATCCCGGCTACCAGCTCCCACCGCTCATCTGTCTGAATCAACATCATGCTCGTAATAATTTATACCAGTTCCCCATCCAAGACCTGCATTACCCATTTGCAGTGAATTAGTGGCATCAATCCCATAACAAAAACTCTCTGCCAGCTTCTCCCCTGCATGAACAGGGGCAAAGGATGATGAAAGCTGGAGTCGCTCTCACCAGCAGAGTGGACCCATCACATTTGGGTGCAAGCGACCAGCAGGACAGTGTGAAAAGGCACATGCTGGTGCTGCTTGCAGAGCCCTTGTTTGTACCTGGTGGAGACTCTTTCTGCTGGGCTCTGCACACAAGCACTCTCTTGTGTGGCCAGAAAACTGAGGGCTGGCGAAAAGAAAAAGTTACTGTGCCTGCAAGCTGCAAAATTCTGAATTACAGTGCTAAGAGATAGAAAAGGCCAGATGGTACCTCGCTTCTTCATTCATACATACAGATCACTTGCTGTATGTTTTCTTTTATTTTAATCTACCTAGTTTTAAATGCTCCGTTTCTGTAGGTTTGGCTAATTGCCACAAAAGATTACTTTGTAGAGGAAAATTGCTCTTTCTGAGGAATTCTGTTTCACAATATGCTGCTGAGTGCTTTGGTTTAAGTGCACATATTATTCCCCTAATCAAAACATTTGACTGCTAGACACCTCGGGTTTTACAGATGGGAAACTGGCTCAGGGACAGAGTTTTGAAAGTGTTTAAATATCAGAATGGTTTGTCCAGTCTCACAGAGGGAGTCTGTGCCAAAGAAAGAAAACAAACTCAGCCTTCCCATATTTCAGCCTCGCACTCAAACCATCCCTTCTCTTTGCTAATTTGATCATTTGATGTTTCCTGAGGCTTGCTCAGTCCTAAACATGCTTAAAGACTTCCACTCCCAGGACCCAATTATCCCCTGACCTCCATCTTCACTGTATATACAGATCAGTCAACTGGAGGGGAGATCAATGAAAGCTCAGTCTTAAAAACATACAGACAGGGGCTTTGTCATTCTCCAGTTCTCTGCTATACAGTCGCGTGTGCATTTCCAGCCCGTAAGGTTTACTCTGAAAGCTCAGTATGATTAAAGCAGACCTGAAGGATCTTCAGCAAATCCTCCTGTGAATGCTTGAAGCAGAGTGCAATTTGAACAAAACATGACTCCCTTACCACTCAAAATTACAACCAAGCCTTTTATCTGGGCAGGTTGGGGCCAGGAACTGTTGATGCTCAACATACTTTAAAAAACAAAAAAATCCTGTTGCGAGTAAACACCCAATATAAACTACTCCAGGTTTTTAGAGGTAGAAGCTCTGATGGATTTTTGTTTGAGACTTGAAAATGCAGAGCACCCAGCCAGAAATGGGATCGTTAACGTTTTTGAACTATTACAAGAAAACAATTCCTTAGCACATATATAAAGTATATGGCTCCCTCAGAGTGAAGAATTAAAGTGCTGTAAACTATGAATTTACTAAGCAGTCAGCAGTACCTGTTAAAATAATGGAATCTGGCTGCATCAGACCACAAAATATCACAGTATAATCACAGAGCAAGAAAGAAAAGTCCCATGCATAAGAAGACTCTACACCTGGTGACAACACTAACACCACTGTATAGCTAGAAACTTGGGGGTGGAAGGTGTTAATTTGACTAAGAAAAGTAAATTGAGGCACAGCCTACCCCCTTTGCTTTTTCCCAAGGGTCTCAGACATGGCCAAGGAGCAAGTTGAAACCTTTTTCAGCTGCCTGTGCCCCCATCTAGCTCCGTGTTGGATGTGCCCCTTTCAGGTGACTAAAACCCTATTCACATCATGTGGCAGGAGGTGTCATAGAACTGTTTTGGTTGGAAGAAACCCTCAGGATCATCAAGTCCAACCATGACCTGACTCTGGCACTAAACCATGTCCTTAAGAACCTCATCTAAACACCTTTTAAACACCTCCAGGGATGGTGACTCCACCACCTCCTCATGACTACGTGTGTCCTGTTAGACATCCAAAGCCTACCTTCAATTCCTGCCCTGCCACCAGGCATCCCTCCTTCATCTGACTTGGGAGATTTTTGGTAAGACAGAGGTTTAATCACTTGATAGGAGACCATCAGATCCTACAGCTCTCAAACACCTCCACGAGTAGCTCTGTGGCCTGGGCATTCCCATGTAAAAGGCTGAGTGCACTCAACATCAACTCCATGACTTGTCTACACAGCCATATCATACCTCTGGGCATCCTGTATCGTATTTAGAGTAAAAGTATAGTACAGTTTACACAGAAAGTGTCAAGTGTCCCAGAAGACAGTCAGAGACATAAAGAGACTTTGTGCAACAGAATGTAAGTTTGAAAGCTGGGGTTTGATCAACAGGTTGCCATGCTAAATCTTCACTCTCACCAAAAAAAAAAAGAATCAGAAGTTTAATGAATACAAGTGGTCAAGACCTCAACTTTCCATCTCCCTCAGTCATTTTAAAAAGGGAATTGTTTTCACCCAGCATCAACATAGTCTGTAATCCTGAAATCGAATGCAAAACCCAAGAGCAAGAGGGAGTTACTCAGCCTGCTGCAGGCGTGTTTTCCATGCGGAGTGGTTCCAAACCACCCGTAACAAGGAAGTGACTCATGCCAATTACAGTAGGTCCACTTCCAAGCACCACATGGAAATCAAGCGAGACTGTCTGGGAAAATAGCCCTGTCATAACCAAAGCCACCTACACCATCCCGAGCCCTGGGCCTGGGCCCTCCTCCCCTGCTCTTCCCTTCAGACACTGCCCGAAGCAGAAATCCATGTGTTCTGCTGGCGATTTTTGGGCTGGTGGGAAGCGGTACAAGCTGGGATGACTGACACAACTCACACAGACTTTCAAAGCACTCTGCCAAAACTGCTCCTGAGGCAGCCCAGATGCTTCACTCTTTAGCGCATCTTCTAACAGCAGCTAATGACAGCGAGGTTGTGCAATAAGAATACAAATATAACACAGACAACCTTTTATCTTGTTTGGCCTCCACAGAAAAGGAGATGTTCATCCTTTTCTCACGCAGATGCAGAGAAGTGACTTCAGAAATGTAAACCGTTTCCCATCCAGAAACAAAGCCCACACAATATAAATTAGCCCGGTCTCACTGTTCCTCCCAGTGAAATATCCCACAGGTATATGGTCCTGTGATGTGAGAGGCTTTAGGAAATGAAGGAGACTTAGGAGATGGTGCATCTCCAACTGAGACTCCACAGGGCAGAGATGGACACAAGCAGCGCTCCCTCCCAGCCTCTCCCCTTCATGCACAGGGCTGCAGAACACCTTCCCCTACTTTCTCCTATTTCTGCCTGTCGAGAAAAGCAATAATCTTATTAAAAGGTCCAGTTGACCTAATCTGGGCACTCAAGCCATGTATGCCCTGTAGGAACCTAATAATGAAGAAATCCTCCTTAAATAAGTTACGTTCCTCAGCTCCCTGTATCGTCAACAGTGAAAGGTGGGTGCCTTTGAAAGCCTCCAGGCGAGATTCTGTCTACTTAAATTTAGGAGGCTAATTAGGGATAGTTAATGAATCATACTGTTACCTTTGGATTTATTCTCCTGAGTGTATCTGAGTTAAAATCTTACAAACTGCTTCGCGTCTTTTACTTAGATATTTTTCTTCTATCTTGAACTTTCCAAATCAGGTTTTGAAGCTTCAAACACCTTAATTTCTTCCTTAATGCATGTGCTTGATTTATCCACAGGCAGTTCTCCTCCTGCTTTCATAGTCATGAAAGTTAGTTGTTCTTCTTTCATCATCTTAAATGTAATAACAGAATATGAAGCATCTTTTGCCAGCAACTCATAAATCTCCTGCTTGATGTGGCTTTGGTCTCCAAAGGGCACAGTGGAAAGCATCGCATGCACCAGTCTGCTCCCTACATGTTCTATTTGGAAAGAAAAATGGATCAAAAGGAAGAAAGCCTTGTAAGAGATACCTACAGATACGAAGAGTTGCTTTCATCTGGTAGATTTCTGCCTGCTCCCAGAGTCAGTGGAGTTGTGCATTTTCACAGGACAATGCATCTTTAGGAGGATGAGACTCAAGCTGAGGCTTGTTTAAACCCCAGCATGTTCAGCTGCACCCCCCCCATGGGATCTTCTGCCAGTCAGAGTTGTAGGACCTCTCTGCATCAAATCTCCACCAGGCGCAGAGACTGTGACAGTAACTTCATACACCTGAGCAGCAGTAGAGTATCTCAGGGAATTAAGCTGGGTCTAGATCAGACCAGTAATGTCACCTCCAGGTGCTACTGCTAGAAGCATGGGTAACTACTACCAGCAAGTTGACTGCAGGAACAGAAATCTGACTCGGGACTCACACATGGAGTGACTTCAACCCTGCTGAATTAAGCAACTTTCCCTTTATTTACATGCAAGCATGGTCAGAATCTGACCTTTCAATTCTATAGCTTCAATTCCAGAAATGGCATCAGGCAGGGGAGGAGAAAAAACCCTGATAACTACCATGGTGCCAAGCAAGGACTGATAGAACCTGGGAGAAGCTGCCAGTCTTCCAGACAAGGAAGGCAGGAGAGTCCAGGAGTCAATTTTAGGTTTCCTCTTTTTTCTTTTTATTTTTTTCTTTTTCTTTTCTTTTTTTTTTTTTTTCCAGGTTTGGTTTGTTGGGTGTTTTCAGGTTTTCCTCCTTTGCAGCACACAAGGATGTCTGAATCTGGGGCTTGGGCCCTTTATCAGCAAAGAGGAAGACATGATACAAAGGATGGCACAAAAAGGAGAATAAGATTAATAAGGAAATCAGACTCATTCTTATGGTCTTCCCTATTCCCCCAATTTGGAGTGTATCTATCACCTACTTGCACTGGTACTTTGCAAACCAGCCCACTCATGTATGGATTTCTTGGGCATTATACATAATACTAGTTTGTTGGTCTCTTCAGAGGACACTTTTATTACAGACTGTATTTTTATGCAATGCTCTAAATATTTCCACTCCACTTTGAATCAAAGCAGCGTCATGCTAAATTTCAGATTTTTACACAATTCCTACTTTTCCTCATCACGTTCAGTCATTTAAATCAAGCATTTAACACTGCAAGACTTTACTATTTTAAATTAATTTTACAGTACAGAATTGTTGTCACCGTCTTATTTAGCCTACAGAGCTTGGCAGAAAGTCTTTTGTGCAGCTTATCTATTTTTCAGGAAAATACATGACACAATATGCGGCTCTCAGGAGGATGCTGACGGAGCAGTAGGCATTGTGTGTTCAAGTGTGGCTGAACCAGAGCCAGGGTGTTGCTCATGTGAAGAATCATTCGCCAGCAAGAGAGGAGAGTCTCTGAGTTCACGATGCCAACACATACGCAAGTGTTTGCAGCTCTGCAAGTTACCAGGCTTCATCTGAGTCACAGCAACCAATTCTATAAAACTTGAGGCAAAAGACACTCCCTTAAACCTCAGTGAAAGCTACAAAGCACTGTCAGTGAAAGAGGCCCTTGGAGGTGTTCACTATTCTGTGTCTGAAGGCAAGTGGCTGGATGAGTATTATATTTCACAATGAGACATTATAGCCAAGGCAAGGAAATCCAAGGTAAAATAAGGAGAAGGGGATGGAGTAAAGGGCTAGAGTCTCTGAAACACTTTGGAGCTTATAGGAAGTAATGTCAGCCTCCAGAGGGACAGGAGCCCAGGCAGGAATAAGAGGTACTAGGGATAGTAAGAACATTCACAGCTGCACTGCACTGCCCAAATATTTGAATAAATCACAGAATCTTAGAACAGTTTGGGCTGGAAGGGACCTTCAAAGCTCACCCAGTGCCACCCCTGCCATGAGCAGGGACATCTTCACCAGCTCAGGTTGCTCAGAGCCCCGTCCAGCCTGGCCTGGGATGTCTGCAGGGATGGGGCATCCACCACCTCTCTGGGCAACCTGGGCCAGGGTTTCACCACCCTAAACATAAACAAAGAGTAAGAAGCCTCATGCTTTAACATCTCAGCCAACAGCTAACTTGACATGATCCAATCATTATATTCCAAGAGTTAGGAATATAATTTCTCCTCTGAGACTACTGACCAAGACGGACATTTAGGGGATTTTTCCTGTGCCCACCTCTGAAGCAACATCACCCATCCTCTAATCCACAGACCACTGGTGACCTGTAAGGCATCAGAAAAGTGATCCAGGAAAAGAACTAATTCAAAGAAAGACCAACAGCATAACCCTGGATGTTCCCACATGGTTTGTCTCAGTGTCTGCTGGCAGGCACAGCCAGGAGAGGCTTTCCATCTGCTCCCCTTGTCTAATTAAAAGTGTTCGTAATTACAGCAGTAAAACTATGCTCTGTTAAAAAAATATTTTCTTTTTTTCTAAGTGCTACTTATCCAACGGCGTATACTGCGTATACTAGTTCTTTATCAGTTCATCAGCTTTTCCTCTTGGTAATCAAACTGTAAAGAAGTAGACAAGCGGCTATATTTTTTTTTCCCAAAATACAGCGGTGCCTTGATAACACAGGTTGAGAAATGTTGTCAGAAAGCAGCTGGTAATCTCTGCCGTTAAAGGCAATGGCTTTGTCTGGTCATATGCTTGACTTAGTGTGGCAATTCCCAGGATCCCATGAGATTCTCAAGCAGGAAACCCTTCACAAGGAAAGGTTATGAATAGTATTGGAATAAAGACTAGGAATGAAAAAAAGGTATAAGGTAGGTACAGTGCTAAATGCCCTTCAGTTGTATACAGATGAATGCAGATAAATATCTAGAGAACAAAAGTACAATTTAGTTCAAGATCCAGAACCTGATGCAGGGATCATTGGTTCTTGTTGTTCAGGACTTGGCTTATACAAGAAGCCAGGCTACACTAACAAACTTGAAATCCAAGGTTCTACAAACAAAGTGGCAAAACTGCTTTCAATATAAATCCTTCTGTTCACATGGTCATAACCTGTGAGGCATCCTCCTTTGGGGCTGAGACTTCCTGAGCACAGTGGAAAGTTTGAGGAAAAAACCCTACAGATGTGTTTGAATTGTGAGAGTATTAAACCTCCCCTGCTTTTTCAAAGAAGTGCATTTGACTGTCAGAACCTCTCTAACACACAGCATCAGCCTTAAATTATTTGGCTTGTAGACTGTGAAAAGTTCTATGCATGGTTTATGTGTTATTTTTTTTTTCTGGTAGAAAAACACGTAGCACGCATCATCTTGCTTCCGCGCATATCCTGGGGGAGCAGTAAGGACTGCGAGCTCAAGTGTTACTACAATTGCTACTGAGAGTAACTGCCAGTTTTGTGGAACAGCAAATGATAGTCACTTTCCTGATGCCACATAAAAGCAGATGCACATCATGGAAAACAATGCCAGGGTTTTGTTTCAGCCCAGCGAGGATTTTCCTGAGCCCCTACTCTACTGCTCTTATGCAACTTGCCCTGCAGCTACTTCTACCAGCACAGTCTGGGAGCACCGGGGAAAAAACTGTGGGAATACACAGTGCTGGATGCTTGTGTCAGCTTTCCAGTGCTTAATAATGATTTTTTTTTTTAAGAGAACATGAGGTTTTCAAAGCTAAACGTTTGTTTCGATTAGGCTTCATGAGACGCACAGCAAGTATGGTATTTCATGCACACTAGTCTGCTCTTTTCCACCCTTTACATGTATAATTAAGATTAATTTATATGAATATCCTTATCTCAATTGATACCTAGATTCCCACCACCTAACTGGAGGCACTCCACTGGGATCGGAGGTGACTAATTCATTCCTCCATCGATTATACAGATAGGCTGGCTAATCTCTCAGTTAACCACTTCAGTTAAATACCTGCATTAGTGCAAGCAAGGCTTTGCAAGACTGAGCTTCAAGTATGCAAATTATATATGTGTGTATATATATATATATATCACCATAGGACACTACCAAGCAAAAGGCTTATCCCCTTTATTCTAATTTTAACTGGGCTAAATGATCCTGAACCAAATCCTACCCACCAATTAGCGCAGAAATTATTCCAGGACCCCCTGGGACTCCCTTGAGACCCCTCTAACAGACTCGCAGGTCTCTGACACATCCCAGCTGTTCATAATACTTGATTCACTGGAAAATCGTCACCAAGTTGCCACCCCAGCCAAGCCCCAGGGTGGTCATTCCGAGAAGGTCATCAACGTTCTCTTTCTAGTGGCTTTTGCCAAGCATGGTCCAGTTTCAGCCTGTTTGGGTAGCAAGGCCCATCAACTGCCATCTCCTACTTTGCCTTTCAAAATGACTTAATTCAATCAGTTAAAAAGCGTAAATGGAGACGCACCTTAATCTGCCATGGGTTTACAAGTGTTTCTTATTACATATTCCCTAGGAAATGCAGATCGGTAACTCACAGCCAAGGAACTTGCTCCATGCTGTAGCACTTCTATTTTTAAGCTTACTTTCTGGGACTGTTAAGAAAAAAAAAAAGGAGACTTTTAACACATACCTTTGCTGCTAGTAACTTGAACCCAGTGCAGATCCTTTATCTGGCATGAACTCAATTTACGTTGCCACTTGTTTCAGGTGGAATATAATGCTCTGTATCATAGAGAGTATTTGTTCCGTCTCACTGGATATTTTGAGCCCACTGACTCAGATATCTTATCAGCAGATGAAAGGATTAATCCAACACAAAGAGGCTGTGAACATCTTTTGAACACGCAAATCTTTAACAAACAAATTCCCAGGAGATGATACAGAGAGGGATGGTTTATGAGACTCTGTGAACAGCAAAGAAACTCATAAATACAGTCCATCAATGTATTTCTGTCCCATGCCGGGATGATCCCTGTTTATGCCAATGGAGAGGCTCAGACTGTCTATCTCTGGAAAGACACAACCTGCAGAATTTGCTTGGCTCACAAATAAAAGTGGTCAGTCCTCCAAAGGAAAATTAATCCTTACCAATGTAGCTGCACAGGATAAAATCTACCTCACAACCTTCTTGGGTTATAGTGACAAGATGTAATTAATTGCAGTTCCAATAGCCTTCCATGTTACTTAAAATCTGAAGTAATCCACCTTAATTACCTTAACTCTAATAACTTCATGGGATCATAACAGTTAGAGGGGAAAAATAGTTGTTAACTTGTTGACTGCCAGATGCAGACTGCTGATAGGAGATATATCAGATATTAGAGTATTAAAACTGACCTCAGCCTGGCAGGAGAGGGCTGCAATTCATGCCCGTGACTCCTAGGCACAGGGGGAGTACAAATAAATAATTGAATAAAGATCAAAGCATTATCTGTTTCAGTGAAATAAGGCAGGACCTTAATCTCTCATTTACTCTCAGGTGAAAGTCCTTCTTATCTTTCTCCCAGTTCAGCAGGAACTTCATCAAGTCTAATGCAGAAATCTGTTACATCCCCACCTTGTTTACAGCTCTACCATCCCATTAAAATTATTGTTACAGTGCAGGGGGAGAACAGGCCCACTATTCTGCTTAGTCAGAGCTTTCCATCTTCGAGTTGCTTCAGACTTTTCTCTGTGAAAACTAAAAAACCTATCTGAAAATCTGTATTTAAAAAAAAAAAAATCTTGCGTGAAAGCTATTTTCTTCACCCTTGAGCAAATAATTCACTTCCAATTACGTCCCAGGTAATGGAAAGCCTAAGACAAACAGAGTTCAAAGTGAGGTACATTGTGAAAGAGGCACACTAATTAAAAAGGCAGTATGTATAAGAAATGCCAACTTTGTGCTTGTACACCAGTTGGTGCAAAGAGCTGCCTGCACAAATTCCCAAGAGCAATGCAGGTTTTGGAGGCACCTAAGTGCAGATTTGCAGCCAAGTTTCACAGAGCTGGAAATCAAAACCTATCATCAGTTTAGTCTCTATATAACTGCCTGATAAAAGGAATGAAATAGCTACAGCGTTATTCAAACTCAGGCATTTAATGAAATGTAAGACTGGTAACTCTGAAATATCACCCATAAACAGCTTCCCAGCCTTTTTTCAAGGGGAATCACAGCAGTTGGCAAAGCAGGGTCTTGCACCCGTCCTCAGCAGTTTGTACCCTGTAAATCTGCTGTCACAGGACTGAAAGGTCAGAGGTGAAACAAACGATCAGACTGGGTTCTCCTGGCCTTGGAGTCTGAGACCCAGCCTGCCTGTTTCCCTGCAGGCAATGATGTGGTCAGTGCTGCTCGCTGTGCACGAAGATGATGTCTACTCCCAGATTTTGTCTTTCCACTGATCATCTCCAGAGGCAGAAAGGATTCTCCTCCCTCAGCGGGGGCCTGATGTCATCCAAGGAGGTTTTGTTTTGTTTACCTTCTTCTGAAAGGCTGGAGACTAAATATACAATATCCACAGCTATCTGCAGGCAACAAGCACCTGGCCACAGAGGAAGAAGGAGACTGTGATTTGGAAAGGCACCCAAGCGTAGGAGGAGATTCATCAGCAGAGCCTGACCTTCACGCAAAGGGTTCCTGAAGAGATGAGGAAACCCAGGCAGGGACATGCGTGTGGTCCTTCCAGTGTTCTGTTTAGACCCGTGAAGATTTTGTGATAGATAAAATAAAGATCACTTGATCTTTGGAACCATTACAAAGACACAAAGAACATTAGCCTCCACTCTTACACATCCTGGAAGAAGTAAACTGTGGTTTTTGTGATGCAAGGAAATTAAACACACTGTTCACCTGGTACAGTCTGACAACCTTCATGCCATTAAACTCTCCTAGCATCCAAAACAGCGTGGCTCCATCCAAAATGCCTGCTGGGAATAGCATGTCACCTATGTTAACTTCTAAGCCATGTTGGGAATTAGAAATGCCAAATATCTTTTCTTCAACTTAGCAGGATTGTCCACTGAGTTCTAGTGTCAGCAGCAACTGGGCTTTGGCACTATTTTGTTCATCAGCACAGACACACTCGGTTAAGTCTAGAGGTCAAATGCAGAAGACTAAGCAGCTGTCCTATCTTGGGAGGTCAGCACTGCTCCTCAGGGCTCGAAGCATCTGGGACACGAAATCACAGGTCTGCAGCAGCACAACAGACATGAGACCCGATGACCTGGAGATGAGTCAGGCCAAGAAAAGAACTGGGTCTGCTGCCTGTCCGCAGCAAAGGAGGCTCTGATAGCCCTGTGGGACAGCACCCAGACACAGGACCACGACACATATTCAGCTCAGGGATGTCATCAGCAGTAGGTCATACGCATGGACAGCCCTTTAGAAAACACTGAATACTGAAATGCACCATGGGGAAAGAAGGAGGCTGAAAAAATTCGCCTGGCCTCCCCTGAACTGTCCCTGCATGCATGTTCCAGCCATGCCTGTAACATAAAAAAATGATTTATAGAGAAGTACCTGCCTCCGATGGACCATCTGTGCTGCACCATCTGCCCTCGTGGAGCAGCGCACATCCCCTCTGCTTGTCAGAGCTGCACGGAGAGCAGCGCTTAACCTCGCCGAGAATGAAAAGAGACTAAATTCAGCCAGCCCAGGCTAAAGACTCTTATCAAGCTACTTTATCAGCACAGTGTAGGGCCCAGAAACAGGAAGGAAACATATTACCATATCTTTCCCTAATGCTCCTCCTTTCCCTTTAAACACAAAGAACAAAAAGGTTGTTTTAGGTAGTCCAGCAGGCTCATGTGATTGTGAAAGGATATTATACTGGGCACCTCATCCATCAAAGAGACCAGCAGGGTTGAAGGGAGAGATGGTGGGATAAAATAGTCTCATGGGCCGAATTTAAGCCATAATTGTTGCTCCTTTTTATGTCAAAGGGAAGTCTTTGACTTTTAATCTTTCCATATTTCAATTAAATGATGCAAATGACAGAGAGATAAAATAGATGACAGATGTACAGCTAACCTCCCCCATGTTCTTGGGTTCCTAAGATTCCTCTACTAAATACCATTACAACCGCTCCCTAAAATTACAGTGGAACTTATTCTTAAACCATGCTTCTATCAATCATTTGATTTAATGAGCTATCCAAAAAGAGCTTCCCATCGGTGCTTTTCTCCAGTCATGGCTGTGCTAGAACCAGCTGCAGAGATAAAAGATAACTTCCTATGTGGAAAATCTCATCCCACATCCATTCCCATGTAGGCTAGGCTTTAGAGCCACACTTGTACACAGTTGCTCATGATTGCATTTTTAAGAAATGGTAATGTTATAGTCTGATATTAAAACTCCTTATCCCATGCAATTCGGCTGACTAAAAACAAAAGTCCAGTTTCTGATGGAGCTTCCTCAGACCCATATCTCCAGCTGTTTAAAGAAGAACATCTCTTGCAGACATGTTTTGCATTTATTTTCTTGTTCTTCTATTGGTATTTATCTGGGGTTTTCCAGCAAGGAAGACCCTGATTGCACTATCAGGAAAACCAACTGAAGAAACTGTCCTACAGAAATAAGTCCACATCTGAGCTGAGCATGTGGAGGCAGAGATACAGCCCAGACAAGCCAACCATCCACAGAAGGGATGAACTGGATATCCCCCCTTCCAGAAAAGAGACCAACAGCCAGAGATTTACAAGCACTCCACCTTTCCGGAGATAGAAACCTTCTACCCAGCCTAAATAACAGGTATTTCCCTTCCCTGGGTGTCAAGCTTATCACAGCTGTGCTCCTGGGTCCAGCTCCAACTTTGGAGAGCACAAACTCCTCCTAGAAATAATTATTAATGGAAGTCTTGCCTTGAGACACCTTGATGTAGAACTCAATGGGAGGTCTTACACTGGCTTCTGCTGGTGCTGGCACATGCACACAGATAGCACAAGCCACCATGAAAGACAGACTGTCAGGAGAGACATTAAAAGCTGGCTCTGCAACTAGTCCTGAGCCCAGCCTTCTTCTGACTCCTTTGTTTTGTGCTCCAGCTTTAACACTAATTGCAGCCAAGAGCTGCAAAAATGCTGCTGATAAATGTGGGGCTTAATCAAACAAAGCACTCGTAATTATTTGATTAGCAATCTTTTTTTTTTTTTTGTACAAATACAGAGAAAATTTGAAACAGTTGTGCTCTTCTGCAGTCATAGTGTGGAAGTAACCGCTGTGGAATTTGAATGGAATTAGCTGAGGTTTCTGACTGCCAGGACAGCATAAGCCAGACCGTGTCCTGGCCTCTTGGGAGGAATGTTTGGACACAGGAATTGGTTTTTTACCTGGGTGGACACAACCAGTCAACTGGCTATATAACAGGCATCAATAGATAGTTTGGGATTCAAGCACTTCACAGATGTCAGTCAAACAGGGACAAGGGAGAAGATGATGCCTGAGTGATGAATTATGTGAAATGAATGTGCTAGCCTTGTTCCAGTAGGAAAAGTCACAATTGCGAACACTAATGGGAAGACTTGTTGGCTGTCACAGTTTACCTGCTAAACACATAATGAATGATACCTCTAACCCAGGACGGCTTCACAGCCATATCCAGAGGTTGTACTTCCAAAACAAGCTCGTGACAGGCAGGTGATGTGTGCAGGAATCTTACATGGCTGAGCCTGCATCATTTCTGCAGATAACCAGAGCACATCCACCCCAGGCTACGGGGCTGTCAGCTCCACCACCCTCATCAGTTCCCCCGTTGTAGGACAAATGCTGAAGGCAATAAACCATTTTGACAACAGTCCTGTGTGTCTGCCTGCGACAGAATTGAAGCGTATAGCAAAGGATACAACCCAGTGACCATAGGAAAGTAAATTTGATTTGCATATTAGATTCAAATATTCCCCTGCCATTATCACCAAGTCTGATTGAATGAAAGCAATCCTCTGCCAAGGAGAAAATATTTCCTTATAAAGTCTTCAAACAGCCTTGGTCCACAGCTGACAATTACCATCTGTTTCTCCTCAAAAATGAACCCAACCAAAATGTTTCCCAAGCAGCACAGTACACTAAGTACATGGGTATGTTCAGCCCAGCCACCAGGCCTTGGGGATGCACTGGGCTCACACCACGAGCACCACCAGCTCTCCGAGCAAACACAACACAAGGGGAGACGGGGTTAGAGCTGGCACCCAGCCTGTCTGGGTACTCCAAACTGAGTGGCTAGATAGCTGGTCAAAGCCCCAGGAGCTTTGTCATGAGTTTACGGATTTCTAGTGCGAGTTGCTAACTGCTGCAGCAGTACAGGCTTCACCTGGGTGATGTGCGGTCCCCCCAGGACTGAACTCCAGAGCTTCCTACAGAGCTGAACTCCGCTATCCTCCCAGCACTGAGCTCCCTGGTCTGCTGGCACCACTGCTGTGAGTCCCCCAGCTACATTTCTTCCAAACTGAGGAGGCCCAGGGCATTGGTACAAGCACTAGCAGATGATCATTTATACTCTTCAAATGTTCATATAGTCCCCGATAGAAACTCGGCCCATGCCAGCTAGTGCTCTCCCCAGTCATGGCTGGCCCTAGCCTGGATCACCGCCCTCAGGCAGTTGGATATATGCGACTGCCTTGTTTTGAAGGAAAAACATCTGGCTAGATGCAAATCCTGCTGTATCACTCGCCCCCAAGTCCAGAGAGGCTTTGGCACGTTTTGTTTCCCAGCACAGGTGCAGCCTCTCTGCTCGGAGCAGCGCCCTTTCATCACCGTTTGCTAACACCTAACTCAAGAAGTTTTGGTAAGGAGTAAGGCTCCCAACGCACATGGCCATACCTCCCCATTTGCACAAGAGTGAGTAAGCCAGAGTCTGAGCTGATTTAAATCATTCTGAAAAATCTGGCTGCGAGTCCTGTGCTGGAGAGCGAAGCCAGCTGGAAAGTAAGGTTTTCCAATCCACGCTCTGCGTACACAGCCAAAGATCACATGTGGGTAGCGTCACCAAAAACCAAACACCTTCTCCTGCCCTGCTTCAAGTTCTGTGTGAAAACAAACGACCTCCTTCACGGTTGGAAAACTCGTATTTCAATGTAGATTTTGTGCTTCAGGAAAAAAATATCCCAAAGTGAAAGAGCTGTGTTAGCTTCTGGCACTGCTGAAGCGAAGCCCAAAGAGAGATCTGCTGGCAAATAGTCAGAGGAGAAGCACAGCATATCTTGGCCCTATGAACAACACATTATGTGGTTTTAGGAAAGTAACTAGATCAACCTGAGGTAACTGCAAAACAAAGTTTAGTGTCACAAAGTAATAGGGCTGAAAATTACTTTGTGGGTCATCTAGTCTACCCTCTGGTTCCGTAACGATCCAATCTAGCTTGTCTTTAAAGACCCCAGATGATGTAGACTGCATTATTGCCATTCAGACTCTTCCAGAACTTACCTCTTCTCACCACTATAATGTTTCTAAAATTTTCTTTGCTACAATTTATGTTCTTATCCTCCCCGGCAAGGTGGTTAAGAGTAGGCAGTCCTCCCCATCTCTGCCACAGCCTTTTTTGCCTCTGAAAACTACTAACCTACTCTCCTCCCAGACTTTTCTTTTTAGGTTAAATGACTTCAAAGTAGGATTCATATTACAATTGTACCCAAAGGCAAAAACGAGGCTGAGGTCCTCCCTAGAACCACACATTTGTAGTTTAAGAGTCTCCCTGCTCCAAAATGCTTATAAATAGACACAGAAAGGAAAGGGAAAATGAAAGTAAAACAGTCAAAGAAAGAGATTATTCCTATTTCAAAGGTAGGAACTTGGTACTGATGGACATATCTAGTATTTTCAACGATTCCCATAGCTGCAAAGGAGTTTACAGAGAGCTTAGTACCTAACAAAATTACTGCATATGAAAATGTGGTCATTTCTGCTTCTACTGGGCTGCTAAATAAACTATTTCGAAAAACAACCTGAAGATGTATGAATGTATGTGACAGAGCTCGGAAACACAAACCATATCTTCCAAATCCCCCTCCAAAGCCCTAATCTCAAAACCATTCTTCCTTGTAGTGGAAACGGTGATGATTAATGATCTTTTTCAAAACTCTACGAAGATCATATTTTTTCTACAGGAGTTTAAGACAAAACAATCATTACTTGCTTGAAACACTTACATGCATCCTCCCTTGCAGGGCAAAACATAACAATGAATACAGCTTTAAAGGATTCTGCATATAAAATTTACTGTATATGCAAATTTCCCTCTGACAGAACCATTATTAATTGCCTGAGTGGTCAAATTTGGAATTTTCTAAAAATGTCTTCCGAGCTTCTGTGTGCATTCCTGATCACCCACAGGCTTCACTGAACAATCACTCACGATTTTAATTCATTCCTTTTGACATTAGCACACACACAAATTCCCTGCTTGTTGCAATTTTATGCTTTAGTAACACTTCGCATGTCCTATGCTGCCGTAATTTCAAATTTAAAATAACTCACACAGCAGAGGCGAGCACAGCTCTAGCACAGCCACTGAATATCAGCCAGTTTACGTCAGTCTAGAGGACCACAACGTTAGAAAATTAGTGGACCCTAAATATATTGTAAAAAATGCAAAGGTAATACTAATGGACTAAAAAACCCACAGGAAACAGAATGCCTCTAAATAAATGTAAACAATACAGAATTTGGTTTTATGTTGGGATGGGAGGTTGCATGTGAGGATGGAGTTAGATAAACAATTTGATGAAAAAATCTGTTCCTAAAAGAACCCCGGGCAAAGCGATGAATCTTGAATTGTTCAGATATAAAACATATCCTCCAACTGGGAAATCTGCTTGAGGGCAGTTCACTACTTGGGTTTATCACCTCAATCTGATTGTGCCCACATGCCTATGGCAGCAAACCATCACCCAGCACAGCAGCAGGGCAGGAGTCGCGTCAAATTGTACCTAAGGGATGGAGGAGCTGTGGTACACTGGGAACACCAACACTGGAAAAACACACAGAGCTCACAGTAGACACAGAATACACAGTCCAATGCCCTCACTTGGGCATGTCACTTGAAGACTTAAAAGGGAAATTTAGTATTTTAGGGACTGGGCGTGTTACCTCTCATACGTGGCATGGGTGAGACTGAAACAGGAACACCATGTAAAATTCTGGCAGTCTGTTTGGTTTAGCTTGAAAAAAGATGAAAGAAGAAGCAAAGATGAGGCAGTGGTGTGATTTAAGAACTGGTAAAAAGGCTTTATGCTGGAAAATGGAAAGAACATGGTGTTTAGTGTATCGACATGGAGCCTGTGAAAGATGACTTAATTTGATGTATTAAGAGAAAGAAACCACCAGCTTCCAGTGAACACCTCAGCCTAGCAGGAGTCATAATAATAACCACCAGCTGGACACATCCCAGATTAGAGACACAGTGCAAGTCTTGAACAGTCAGGATCACTAATCTTTACTATCACTGCCACGAGTGACTTGTCCTTCTTACGGGTTTTACAAATCAGGCCTGAACCCCCAGGTGGGATGTGTTTATTGTACCAAGCTTAGTATAAAACCAACTGGACAAGATGTAATAACACATATTAGATCATGTTGGATGATTCTCTGGTCCCTTCTGGCTTTTAAACTCTATGAATGAACCTGTGACCTTTATAAAACACTGGCTGCACTGGAGAAGATATTTAAATGTATGCGTAATGAGTTTCCATTATGCTAAAGCATGCATCTTCATTCTGTTTCTAGCAACACTTAACCTCATGTTTTTCCAAACATGGCCTATACGCCTATACTATCAGCTGCTGCATTACTATTATTATTTATTTGCATACTAAGGTAGTCATTTCTGTGACCTCAGCACCACCAGATTCCTTTCTGTTCTGCCAAAATCATCTGGTCCCCTCCCAGCTCTTCCCCACGTACTCTTGCAGCCAACACTCTTCCTTCTCCTGTTTGCCATAACTGGTGTCCCTCTTGCTCTCCCACTCTGAGGAACGCCCAAAACTACGCTTCTTAAATTCTCTGTCTTGCTTTGGGCCAGTCCTCCAGGACCCAGCTTTCTCCCAGTATGCAGACATGCCCCTTCCCTAGTTTTTAATCCTCTCTCTCTTCCCATCCCAGACCCTTCATTACCAGCACAGACAATTTGGGGCACTTGGCACCCGTTGTGCTGTATCCATGTCTACGTGCACAGTATTAGCTGAGGATGACTGTATGGTAAGGGGACTTAGCTCAAAACTCTTTAATCGTGGTTCAAACAGAAATGACTAATTTAAAACGAGATTGGACCCAAGCTAAAGGCTGAGATTTGCAGCATGCACGCGGAAAGAAAAGCCCAAATCTAATTCCTATAGATATCTTGTAAATGCTTGGAAGTATATTGCAGACCAGTCTTGTACCAACACACAGGTTAACTGAACCCTTCAGAGCTCCGTCCCAACCTGAATTACACTGTGCCTTATGATCCTGTGATCCTATTTCATTGCCCATCTGTGATGGTGTTCTGCCTGGAGACCCCTTGAAAGAAACATGGTTTATTTTAGCTGGTCTGGCTTCGGGTGTGTTAACTGCTCTTAACACTGTAGATCACACACTTGGGGGAGGGAAAAAAAGTAAATGAGAAAAAAGGCAGGCAGGTCCACCTAACCATAAATCATATATTAAGCAGGCAATTGAATCTTCTACATATAATCATCTCTCTAAGACTCGTTAATAAGACCTTCTAACCTAAATAAAGCCATTTTACATGTGTTTATTTCACACTGATGCCCATGTCTTCTGGTCCCTGACTCCCGAAGCCTCGTTACGACCTTTCTGCGCTTGCATTTGTCCCATGGAGACAACACGTAAGTCAGTGTGTCTTATCCCGCCGCCTTTGAAAACCAGCATGCAGCCCCGCAGACGCCGAGCCCCTCTTTGTTTACTGCCTTATTATTTTCGTTCACTCTCGCTTGCACTTGCAAAGCAAATCGTTAATGGCAATCACATGTGCACAGGGTGTCACACCCCAACAAATGCCTCTCTGTGATTTATCACCCTCCACTTCCTGGCGCACAAGGCAGCCCAACATCTGGTTGTGACTAGTGCCCCGTTTTGGTTTGAGGTTCTCTTTCTCCCACGGCATCTGAAAGGACTGAGAACCAAAAATGATACAGGCAGCAAACCAGCCCACGCTGCAGTAGGGTTTGAGTCTTGCCATAAAAGCAAGCGGGGAGCAACTTTCAGCAACCTGCATCTACAAAATACAGTCTAATTCCTGTTTAGAATGCTATATGACCACACACACCTACCTATGTCCTGCTGGCACTCAAAATGTGGTTTGAAAACCACTCAGGAGTGGCTTGTTAAAGAAAACTCACTTTTGTCCCCTTCAACTTTAACAATTTGAGAAGTTTCCCAGCGAATTTCACAGCATGCAGATAGTTTGAAAAATAGGAACTTACGTGATGGATGGTTAGATCAGATTGTCTACTCTCACTGTCCAGTTCAGGTATCCTAATCTAAATTCGAGATGACAATAAGCAATTCAGAGAACTGCCAAAGGCTCAGAGCGTGGCTCCTAACACCATCAATGGACAAAAATAATAACCAATTCTATGCTGGAAACCTGTAACAGGCAGACCCCACAACTCCCAAACAATCAGAAGTGTGAGAAGAATCAACCCTTAACAAACAGCACTGAGGTGGTAAATTTTGAGAGTGGACCAGTTCCTGCTGGAGCTACTAAGGACATTTCAAGAGGTTCGTCTACAAGCAACCATCATAGTGGGGACTTCAGAGAGACCCACCTGTGAACTTTCAGAAGAATCCTGTGCAAAAAGCAAATATCCCTGTACATTTCTACTCTGTCCTGTTACGGAATTACCACGGGATTTTATCTGCCTCATTAAGGCACCAGGTGTGACATGGCAGGTCCTGGTATATAGGGCCGTTTCAGGACTGTTATATACACCATGTCAGCTGAAAAGCAGTATCAGCCCTAGTCTGAAGACCTGAAATGGCCTCTCAAGGCATTTGACAGACAATGCTGAGAGCTCCAGTACAACAAATGATAGCCTGGGAAGAACAGGCCGGTGGCTAAGGTTACTATTAGCGCAAACAGAACAAAACAAAACTCCAAACAGAAACCACTCTTCCGATGAAATGTTTCCCACTGAGGAAGCCTTTATAGCTCAGGGTGGGTTATTCTTTATTTCACATTTTCGGATTTGCACGCTTTCCCAGACTGCCTTTCTGACACAAAAGAGACACTTAAGAACAACAAGTCCTAAATCTGTGGAAAAGAATTGCAAAGAGACATGTCATATAAAATAAACTGAAAACCGGTCTCCAGACATGTTAACAGGAGTCCAAATCACGGAGTCATAGAATGATTCAGGTTGGAATCAATCTTCAAAGATCATCTAGTCCAAGCCCCCTGCCATGGGAAGGACATCTTTCACTGGATCATGTTGTTCAAAGCCCCATCCAACCTGACCTTAAACACTTCCAGGAAGGGGCCAGTCACAACTTCTCTGGGCAACCGGTTCCAATGCGTCACCACTCTCATCACAGAAAACTTCTTCCTTTTATCTAAACTAAACCTACCCTCTTTTGGTTTATAACACTTACCACTTGTCTTATCACTTCAGGTCCTGGTAAAATGTCTCCCTCCTTGTTTCTTACAAGCTCCCTTTTAGTACAGAAAGGCCGCAATATCAACTGCACCACGCAGTTTGGTGCCATCTGCAAACATGCTCACACAAACGAGGCACAACATCAAACATGACTGGTGTGGGAGTATGCGGTGACCAGTGGATTTTAGCATCAATAAATGTTTCTGCTTTTATAACATCCAAGATATCAAATATTAGCTCTAATAACAGAAGCAAGAGAAACTTTGGTAGATGCTAAGCATACAGGCAGAGAGAATCAGCTTCCCCAGGAGATTCAGCCCATTCCACAATAGATGTCCTGTATTCTTGGATTGACCTATTATTTGAAGGCATCCACCTCTCTCCATCACCTAGGAAAGCAAGATTTCACTAGCAGCTAAGCCAAGTTAAAAATCTACTGTTGCCAAGAAGTGGAGGTTTTGGTTTCTCTCACTTCTTCCCTGCTTTTATTTCCTGCTGACATTGATTCCCCTTCTTTCCTCACTTCTATGTATTCCCATACCCACATTATTGAACTTGATCTCTCCCCCCTTGCCTAGTCAAAAGTGAGATTGTTTCACTTACAAATCCAAACAGTCAGTTTTTTGTTATTTTAGTTTTCTGTCATTTCAGTTAATTTAATGACCTGACTTATCAAACAGTCAGCAGGAACCAGCAGCCAAGTTTGCCTTGCTTTGGTGGTAAAGAGCTTATAATTCAGTTCAATTCATGGAATGAACTATATGTGCAAGCATCCTTGTGCCCAGGGTTACTCATCTGCTCGCAGGGAACAGTTAATGAGTGAAAAATCTAAACAACAAACTTTCCTTTCTCCTCATTCACACCACAAATTAGATATTAATAACATTCTCGAAATGACTGTTTTGAAGACAAACCCATGGCTCATGAAGCGTTAAGCTTCAAGCACAGAAAAACCTTTGTCCAAACAAAGTCAGACACGTGAACAGCAATAAAATTCACCTATGTGCAAGTATTAACATCTGGACTTAAAAACAGCCCTGGTGGATGCACAAAAGGAAGGAGACCATTCAAAATAATTTAAAATGTGTATCTAAGTATTTTGTACCTTTTCTTACAACTGTAAGTGTGCTGTAGTTGCTACGTCTAGGAAGGCCAAGGCTCATTCTCTGACCCTCGGGGCAATACACATAGCACAGCTTGTGTCCATATGGCCAAAATCTCTCCCTCGCACCCTCCCACACAGTGTGGCTTCAGTCATACAGCTTGATGGGAAGAGTTGCTGGCCCATTCTGGCTCCCAAACCATGCCTGGACAAGGGCTAGTTAGCAGGGGACAAAGCCAGGGAAAAAAAAGCGGAGGAACAATTAAACAGTTTGGAGGATGCAGTGCATTGCCTGAGCCCACCCCACACCTTGGACCTGTGCGGTTTCCTAGTACGGATGCAGCCAGTGAGAGTAGTCAGAGATACAGACAAAAAGTCATGTATCTATGTATTTGATAGAAATAGAGTTTGATCAGAGGTGAGCAAATTCAGAATCTGCAATGCAAACACCATAGGAAGAAAATAAATTTTTGCCTTCCTCCCAGCTAATGTAGTCACACTATAAAACTATCCTAACAGCATATTCCTACTTAGCATCTATTTGTACGTGGTATCATATATTCTTCCTGGCTGGATCTGATTTATTATTGTTGATAAGAAATCTGACTCCTATGTTCTAATCTACAAAAATATCATCATAAACCAGAATTTTGCAATTCCACAAATAAAATCTATTTTCCAGGCAAGTCTGGCTTCCTACTGTGCAGCTATTCAGAAAGGTGTGGGAACACCAACACTCATTCTACACAGTGTTCCCCTGTGCTGGGAAAGGTGTCTCAGGAGTGGGAAGACTTCATGTGCCTCTAGCAAGAAAGTAGAAACGAAATGTTCTGAAAGATGCACTGTTTGCCCTGCAGAATTAGAGTCAAATGCCGTGTGGTCTTGAGAAACAGAGCTGTGCTGCTTCTCAGAAAACGAGGAAAGAAACATGAGTAGTAGCCTTCAGTGTGACCACTGTGTGTTCTAGCATTTCATTTATGGTTTGCCTTCACCAGAGGATTAATTTGCTGTTAATCTGAACCCTCACTACTCAGAGGCTCCACATCAGCAGTGTCTTGGAAAGAACGGTGTCTCTCAGGACCTTCTCGTAATCAAACTACAGAAACATGGTGTGCTATTAGGGCAGGAACCAAACTAGCTGGAAAAGTGTTTAGTGTGCAGTTATCAATGATTCATTTTTCACAGTGAAAGGATACATCAAGTGGGGTTTTGCAGAGGTCAGTCCTAGATCTAGTTCTAATGAAAGTATTTTCTTTTTCCTGGACAGATAGTACCTGGATGATGATCAGGATGCTGGAATATAGATAATGTTTATTGCATTTGCAGATGATACCAATCTAGGGAGGGCTGCAATAAAAGGAGAGAAGGAGAGAGAGACAGAGAGAGAGAGACAGAGAGTTCAGTGTGTTCTTGAGAGGCTGGAGGTACAGACAAGTCCAAGATACCAAAGTCAGAGAGGAACAATCTACTAGGCAAGTACAAGATGAAAATCAGCTTTCCAGATAGCAGTCCTGCAGATGACAAGGGTGAACATCAGCCAGTGAAGTCAAGTGGCTGAGGGACCTCAGACCAGAATATCTAAACACTTTCCTTTTCCTGAACGGTAGTAAGATCTCAGCTAGAGGACTGTGACTGGTCTGGGGCTCTTGGTTGCAAGTGAAAGATGGACCCCCAGATGAAAGAAAAAGAACAATCACTAATTTAGGCAATACTGATACTGTCACCATAAACAGAAGACTGAGAAGGAACCTGGGGGATGTGAAAACAGGCTTCAAAAATATAAATGTTGCTAGACAGCAGAGAGAAATAATCTACTTTCTGTGTGCATTTGGATACACAAGAATTAATGGGCTAGAGAAATTGCATCAGGAAAATTTTGGTTAGTCACTAGGAAAACATTTCTAATGGAATGGAAACATGCAAGTGCATTGCCAGACATCACCGCTGAACAAATACCTGTCAGGAGCAGTCAGTGTACAGTCTGCTTGGTGGCAGGAGGGTGGACTAATGAGCTCTTGAAAGGAGCTTACAGTTGCACGAGTCAAGAGTGAAGCAGTTTTGTCTCCATGTGTAAAAGAAGATCCTGACAATGCCAGCCTGTCGTAGCAACTTTAAATTGCCTGCTAGCCATGGACACAGTATTACAAATCATTCTTGGTTTCCCAGTTGCTTTCCCCAAACCTCCAGAGCCTTCCAGATTTAACCCATCCTAATTCAGTCCCATTTGTTTGCTTGGTCATCAAATCCCCTTACCTGAATACGACAACTCAGCTTTGATCATCTCCATTCTCTAAGGTGGCAGTGATAAGGTCTATATTAAGTTGCTGAGGTACCACATTTCCAGCTGACCAGGAGCTCTTACCAAAACATGCTCTAACTTTATAAGGATGACATAAAAGCATATAGGTCAGGGAAGCAGAAAAACTTTATAGAACTAGAAAACTCATATCTGTCCAGAAGGAGCTAATGAAAAATATGAACCTTTAGATCATCTATGCAGGTTGGCTGCACAAGCTACAGATCCAGCGAGCAAAGGACTACAGGAAGCAATTTGGGTTTTCAAGTCCTTACACACATGAGAAATTGTGTACTAGAAATTCAGTCCAAATGGATTTTCTTCACTTTCCCCCGTGCAGCCAACCAGTACCAGCAAAGAGATGTTTCAAACCTACAGCATGGCAGAGAAAAAAGACTGAGAAAGACCAGAAGCACTCTTCAAGCATTACTGGGGATTTTGGGGGTGTACATGTACAGAGGATGGTAGGAAATGCCCTTCCATGCCCCAAAACACATCTCAGCAGGATCAGACCTCCCACCTCCTGAAGGCAAAAGCACCCAAGAGTCACCTCTGCATTATCACAGGTCCTGTCCCCTCTCTTCCGTGAATTAGCTAGGATTCTGATTTGAAGCAGAAAACTTCTCATTAGCATCTCTTCCCTATGAGACAGTTAAATGTGTGATTACTATTTTCAAGCAGTCTAAAAGCCACCAGTCAGCAGGCTGACTGGTTTCATTACTGAAGGAAAAAAAGTGTTTTTATGTGCCTAGGAACAAAGAACCGTCATTTCTCTGTAACAGGATGAAATGCCCCCAACATCCACATCCACATCTTTACTCTGTCTTTGGAGCTGCTCAACCTGCATTTCCTTTCCTTTTTCCTGATTTTTGGTTTCATCTATTTGTTTATTAAGGGATGTATTCTGCATTGTCTCACCCTTGCCCAAAGCCCATCCAGTGCAGTTCATAAAGCAGAGTGTGATTTGGATGGGAGCTTCCACAATGTGACGGTTGTAAATCATCATCTAAGTGTTGCAGAGTGCCCAATCCTGAAAGATCTAAGCATTCAGTGAGTGACCAGCAGTGACTTGATTCTGGCAGTCAGTGCTGTTTATAGAATCATAGAATCATAGAACAGTTTGGGTTGGAAGGGACCTCCAAAGCTCATCCAGTGCCACCCCTGCCATGAGCAGGGACATCTTCACCAGATCAGGTTGCTCAGAGCCCCGTCCAGCCTGGCCTGGGATGTCTCCAGGGATGGGGCATCCACCACCTCTCTGGGCAACCTGGGATAGAGTGTAAATAATCAGTGTAAATAATTCCTTCCTCATATCTGGCCTGAATCTCTCCTCATTCAATTTAAAACCATCACCCCTTGTTCTATCATTCTAGCAGTGGATGTTGCTTGACACCTAACCCAAACAAACGCATCCTCCTGCCAGAGCAAAGAGAAAAAGAAAAGGTGCACACCAGGTAGCCTTTTTCTGCAGTCACTACAGGAGACAGAGGAGCGCAGCAGAGTTGTGACCACTGGCATCAGGAGTTTTGCTGGTGTTACCACATCATACATGTCAGAGAAAAAGCCATAAGGTGGGTTCCAGCTGTGCAGGAGAAGGAAAACCTTTGAACAGCAGCTTGGGCTCTGCCTGCTTCGCTCATTTTATTTCTCACCTGGACGTACCACTTCAGGCAGGATTCCCGGCACAGTTATCAGGCACACAGATTTCACTTCAGGGAGAAGGTAAATGCTTAACGCTAACAAAATGAGTCACAAAAAACATACTGATTTCTTGCCCAGGCACCTCACTAAATTTCCTCACACCTAGACTGACTTTGACATCTAAGGTTGGTACTCACTGCACATGCCCAGGAACACCACCGGCTCAGCTAAGCACCCCTGAAGGACCCATCTCCTGCAGCGGTCTCTTGCCACACTGACAGCACCGGCTTCAGCACAAACCTCAGCAGTCACAGCCACTCTCCATCAAAAAGTGCACACAATGGCCACCTTATGCAACCTTGTCAGTGGAGCTCGAGAAACAAGAGATGCACTTCCAAACCCCAGCTCAGTCTCAGAAGGGCTTCGTAATTTCCACATCCCATAGGGACCAGAGAGCCCCACTGAAGGAGTTGCCTTCTTAGAAATCATAGAATCATAGAACAGTTTGGGTTGGAAGGGACCTTCAAAGCTCATCCAGTGCCACCCCTGCCATGAGCAGGGACATCTTCACCAGCTCAGGTTGCTCAGAGCCCCGTCCAGCCTGGCCTGGGATGTCTCCAGGGATGGGGCATCCACCACTGCTCTGGGAAACCTGGGACAGTGTTTCACCACCTGCATTGTAAAAAGTTTCTTCCTCAAGTCTGGCCTGAATCTCCCCTCTTTTTGTTTAAAACCATCACCCCTTGNCAGAGCTGGATGTGATATTCCAGAAGGGATGTACTTGTCCTGGGGAAGCTCAGCAGCTGCACAGCCTTGAGCCCAAAAGTCACAAGGCAGAGTCTTACTGTGAAGCTTCACCACCACATGGGTGGATTTGAGTTTTGCTGCCCAGGTGAGGAAATGTGTCCATTGCAGCAGGCCCGATGGCCTGTACTGCTGCTGTTCTCTCAGGAGCAACAGTAACAAAAGCCTGGCCAGCCCAGCTGTCTAGCTAAAGAAGATCACAAACATGTCCTTGCTTCAGTCATTAGCCACACAAGGCAAACACCTACAAGGTGCCTCAAGTGCACACCGGTCACGAAGGCAGAAAAATTACTGGCAGCGTGGCCTTTAACTCCTATAGCTTTCAAGCTGGGACTGGGAGAACTGCTGTCTGGTCCCAGTTCCCAACAGATGCCCACAAGTGCTTAAGTGCTCATGCAGATCATGCTTTGCAACCTTCCTGGCCTCAATTCTCCACACAAGCAGGATAAAAGTATCTCTCAGAACATCATGGGGTACCAAAGCTTTTGAGTGACAGTGAGTGAGGCCCACAAATCAATCTCATAGACTGGTACAGCATTTTACATTGCAGGCACTACAAGTGGACATGAGTAAAAACACATCCATGTTGCTTTGGACTTCAGAAAGAACCAAATCTCGATCCAGCCTTTTTAGTGAAGGTTACGAGCTGGAGGAATCTTCATAGCAAGACTCAAAAAGCATCCCGAGAAAAGAGGAGCTACAGCTCCTACTGCCCTGTCAGGCTTTCAGGACTGTGTCATTCGTTTGCTGGCCCCCACTACACTGCTTTTATGGTTTTCTTGCTTTCCTTTCTGCTCTGTTTCATGGTCGCCCAGCATTTCAATCGAAGTTGCATTTCCTCACTTCTCATTCTCCCCAGCCCTTTGCATTCCTGGAAGGAAAACAAGGACAAACAGAGCTGGCTGGCTGTAAAAAGCTGTTCTCACACCGAAAGAAGCGCTTTCTAATAAGACAAGCAGTCTGGCTGCACTGCCTGTGCTTTGCTTCCCTGCTTTAGGGCACATCTGCAGAGATACAGCAGCCTCAGATGGGTGACATAAATAATAAAGAACCATTCCTAATAACCAAGCACCTTCAGCCTTGCCAAAAAAGTAGCTGATACACCCATTCCAGCTACTGCACACTTATGTTGATCTCTGGAGCCCTCCTTCCTCCAGAGCTGGTGACTGAACCAATCCCAAGTTTGATTTTTTAATTAGTTGGCTTGTTTATTGCCAAATTCCAAAACAAANAAAAAAAAAAAAAAAAAAAAAAAAAAAAAGCACTTTTCAAACGTGATTTATGAAGTGCCTCTAAGAAGGCGCATGCACGCACACATGAAAACACACAGGGTTGTGGTTCCAGCTGCACGGGAAAAGCAGCAACAGGAAATCTCGCTGCATAATAAACACTACCTGAGCAAGAACTTTTGTTTGTCTGCAAAGGCTTGGGGACAGATCTTCAGGGAGAGGCATAACTGTATCAGTTCATTACGTTCTTTTGGGTTGTGAAATGCATTTTTTTGTTTCATTTTGGAAAACTTCTCTTAAACACAGGCACACAAACACAAAAGGCAATTGTCAGCCCTTGGTCAGTTCAAACTAGGCCACACCTGCATGTCCAAATAGTTTAACAGCCCCAGCTTTAAGTTTTTACAACCATCGTCAAAGAGGAAGGAAACTTAATTTTCATTTTAAAAGGCAGGAGAAAAGCATATTAATCTTCAACACATCACTGGTTAATGAGAGTGCTGCGCACTCTGTCCCAAAGCAGCAGTCATCATCCAAGATGCTCTGACAGCTATTTGCAGAGCCGAGGCTCTTGCATCTCTCTTGTAAACTCATGATGTAAGTCGCTGAGAAGTAACACAGGGTTTTCAGCAAGAACAGAGGTCATTTTCTGTGCCTTGCATGCTTCAAGTGGCTAAATGTGAGCAAAGCATTCTGAGCCTCAAGCCACGCTCTGTGGTAAAGCCCAGTCCAACAAAGGTGTGCGCGGGGTGACAGGGACCTGCAGCCCCTGCTCAGCTCTGCAAACGAGCTCAAAAATTTAGTCTCTGGATGTTCATGCTCTGAGCTTTACTCCTGCTCTCCTCCTTAGGCCTGTGGAAGTTCAGATATTTTTAGCTGTTTGCCATGAGTGAAGGAATGTCTTTTCCTAAGTTACCTCATTCATAAGGGCAGTTCCGCCAAGACAAACAGGTCCTAAGTGTGATTACACCAACTCCAGCCAAGGAAGACAGTTTAAACCACATTAATGTGCATGCTCGACTCATATGTACCTGGAATTATTAGTATTTATGGGGCATGAAATTATGTTCCTGACTTCTCCACCTGGCCACACAGGTAGGACGGGGAGGAAATTTCAGATCGTTCCTGCCCTTATGTTTCTGAGCATCTCTGAAAGTGAGCGAGCAGTCCTGAAAGCCCCAAGATGAGCACAGGGTCATCATGGGGTGTTCCCTGAACTGGGGCTTTTTCAGGAATACATGCCAAAAGGAAAGCCAGAGGCCAAAAGCAACTCAATTTCTTGCCCAGGAAGATCTGTTCTACCCCAGGCTTGCTTTGTTAATCACACACTCTCCTCCACACACCTTTACTCTCACCTCAGCATAAGCAGACAGCAATTAAAGACCCAACCAAGCAAAGGGACAAACAACTCAATGAATAACCCCTATATACAACTATTGTTCCTCAAACACCAGCTAATTAACTCTCAAAAACACCATCAATTTTGTAAAACCAGCATAGCATTTGCCTTCCACAAGTGAGAAAGCTACACCATGGAAGTTAAGTGACTTGCCCAAGGCCACCAAGGCAAATCCGTGTCAGAGACAGCAAAGCTGCTTCTTTGCTCTGCCCCACAACTGGCTGTGTGGTCTCAGGCCTGAAGGACCTGTATGCTGGGGGAACAGGGTTTCTCTGCTTCACAGGGCTTTCAGTAAACCTATTCAAGGTCTTCAGATACAATTTTACCTGCAGATACCATATAAGCACTGATGGTAACTACTTGGTCTGGGCTTAGGCACTTCAGCTGTGCCAAGCAGGAAAACGTAGATATTAAAAACTCTCTCTGTCTATATAAAAACATTTAGCAGACGCCCAGAAATATAAGAAAGGCTAGTTCAGTGCACAGACAGAACTTTTCTCAGGTTATCAACCACTAGCAAATATATATTGAATGGAGGTGCCTGATCAATAAGGAATTAGTATACAAACAAGCTTAAGTTGGGAAAATACTGATATGCAGCCCCTCAAAGTCCTGCTTTATCCATTTTGGACACTGCCTCAGCATCAGCGAGCAGCCCTCTGCCGTGTTCTCAAAGCTGCTCTGCACTGCACAGGTTGTTGCATTATGAACACTTGCTGGCTTTTCATTAATGTAAATTGTAATATAGGTGATGACGGGCAAACAGATGATTACATCCATCCCCTCAAAGGGATGTGCATTCCTCCCAGTGTGTCTCCTGCACAGTATTTATTGTCCTCCCAGCAGTGACAAACTCAGGACCAACAAAAACAACGACAAAAAGGCTTAATCCCTTTCCAGGGAGTTCTTGTCTGCAAAATCCTCTTTATGAAAGACAGATGTGAACCTGCCAGTCCAGTCAGATGCAGAAAGCCCTGGTAAATGCAGGAATGAGTGTTCTTACACACAGAATTGGCAAGAAATAGCGGGGAGGTTCAAACAATGAAAGAAGTAAATCATTTCAATATGACAGTCTGGATTTGAGAACGATTTCAGGCCACGGGCAGAGAAATCAAAGACCATCATCTCCAGCAATCCCAAAGGAAAACAAACCTTTCCTTTCCCCAGAAAGTAAAGTTACAAGCCAAGGTGAAGCGAATTGAGGTTGAGGAAGGGAAAGATCCTTATTCAGCGAAGCACATTGCAATAATCAGAGCACACATGTTACCGGAGACATAATTTAAAGCAGAGATCAAATTCTACAAAGCAAGACAAAAAAGAAAAGTAATAGTAAAGGAATGCTATGAGCAACAGGAAACCTCAGCACTGACAGGGCCTTGCTGAACACTACACAAACCATACAGCACCAGCCACACCTGAGGGGACCTTTCGTATTGCACTAACATTCGATCCCCCTGCCAGGCTGTGTACATGATTTTTCTCTACTTTTTATTAGGTAAGATCAAAATCAAGCATCTAATGAAATCTCTAAGTCTTTCTAACCAGCAGGAATAAGAAAGATGCCAGCCTAATTTCCTGGATTTAGACAAAGCAACAGGAAAGTCTGGGAGGTCTGAGTCTTACTTTAGACTCCTGGCAGCAGCACCACATTTGATTCCCCCATCAAATGTCCAAGCCCACTTCTAGGGTGATGTCAACAGCAGCTTCCCAAATTAACAAAATCACCCTTGTTTGTAAATCCAGAGCACCCAGGATAAAGCCAGTGGGGTGACAAACAGCAACTCAGCAAAGCTCAGTCCATCGATGGGCACCAGGGACATCACACAGATGCACCAGCCCCACAAATTGCTCACTAGTGAATGGGAAACTTCTCACTCTCAAAAATACATGTGTAGGTGGTGGCAAGGCTGAAAAATGAACCAGGATGGAGAAGTCCAGGCCCAAAGCAATGCTCTCTTCATCCACCAAATGTCACATCGCTACTCACCAACTCCGCAAAGATGAGAGATGCTGGTTGTATTAACTCTCAGCTTTCACCTCTTTTTTTTTTTACCAATTTGAAATAATATCTCAGTTCTCCCCTCAAACAAATTATTACTTCAATTGCTTTCTTGTAAGCTTGTTTTACTTAAAGTGTTTCCAAACTTTCTTTCTCATCGAAACAATAGCAATTAATTTAGAAAGTTTGATTTGTAGGTGAGTTTGGTCAATTTACCTCTCTCTAATCCGCAAACTAAGAAGCTATGACTCTTACAATCCTTGGGAAATCAGGATCACATTTTAGGGAGGGATATTGCAATTAAGAAAATACAAAAAATATAGAGAGTTGTTTGCTATTCATCCACCATCTCAAAGCCATTTAGGGGTAATGTGACACTTCTACACTTCACACCTTTGTGTCAACTTTCACAGCTGGGGGCAGATAATTTCTTCAGTCTTCCAGTTGCTTTTCCCCCCAGAAAGATGCCAAATCTTTTTTGCAAGCTACGGGGATGAGCTCACAAGTTTCTAATCACAAGCATTTCTGCTGTGGGTGACTGCAAGTGATGATTCAAACTATGCAAGTCCTCTTCCAATACAAGAGCGTAAAAATGCTGCCGCTGCTGCTTGGAACGTGGCCACCGCTTAGCAGAGCAGAAACACACTGCGCGTTCCTGGGAAAAGAGAGAGGTATTCATTTGTGAAGACTGTGAAAGGTCAGGTAAAGCTGGGGGATTTGCGCAGAGATAGGGGAGATGGTGATTCCAGCACCATGGGCTTGGGCATCAGCGAAATATTGATTCGTACAATGACCCCTTGAAGTCCTTCCCTAATGTCCTCTTCCTCCTTTAACTTTTAGGCATCGCGTTGTTGAGGCAAGAACTCCAGAAGCTGACTTGCTGTAACACTAGAGGCTCTAAGCATATTGTAAAGTTGCCTTTTTTCCAGCCAAGACCGTCCATAAAAACAATACCTGTCCTCCCTCTTCAGCCCAGGGGAGTCCCATACATGCCTACATGTTGCCATAAGCTAAGGAGACAAAAAAAAGGCAGTTTCATATAATTCCTCTCTTTCCATATTTCTTGTTCATCTGCTAGCAGTCTCCCATATTTATCACTGTAAAATCAAGTTATATATTTGAAAATATATATCAGCTGTCTGACATCTGAAAAATCTATTTAAAGCGCTTGCCTTCTCATTACCATGTTTACCTTGATTTTATTGAAATGCCACTTTGGAATATTGATTCCACTCGAATTGCAAATAAAAATGGGCTTTCTTGAAGAAAATGAAATGTATATTTCATAGCCAACAGACAGGAAAATCTCTCTGAGTCACCCTTGCATAGAGAAATAGCTGGCCCATTTAGGAGAGCTGTGTAATGTTGTATAACTCAGGAGACTGAGGGCTAAGTGCTGGCGTGCTGGGAAAACCTGTTCATAGTCCAGCATCATAAGGCCCATTTATTCAGTCTGTGTTTCCACTTTCCCCATTTGTGATGATGAAAAGCTCTGCAGTAAAACCTGACATTTAACACTTTCTGTTCCCTACTGCAACTATCACCATGCCACCAGCTCTCTCCATTATGCTTTTGGTAAAAGGTGGGTGAGTAGGACTGGACCTTCTCCAGTGGATGAAGAAGTTAACTGACATTGTCTCATTCTTATAGAAACATTTTGCCAATAACTATTTGTCAGTGAGAAGTGTGAAAAATCACATGTACCTGACATGGCTATACAAACAAAGTACCTCACGCTAGTGCCAGGAACTCTATTTGCTGCTTGATTTCTCCTTCCAAGCATTACAGTTAAACTACATGGGGAAAAAAAAATATTTTGGCAGGGACTAACTATGTCTTTAATGTGTAATTTATTAATAGAGTTTGGCTGATGGATTTATAAATCTGGGTAAGTAAAGCAACTCTTTATTTGAGGTGGAAGAAAAAAATGCATCATTACAAAGGATATATATTGTGTTCGTTACAGGGCTATGAATGTTCACTAGAGATGGATCCACCTTTCTAACAGAGGGAAGCCATAAAACATGACATGGTCCAAGTGCTTTCCTATCCCATCCGGGGGCATACAGAGAGTACTAAACCCTGCGTAAAACTCGTTGGCCAACCACATGGGGAAGCGTCTATGCATTCAAAGAAAAGAGCTTTGCAAGCCCTTAAGGGGCTCCATATAGGGAGGCTTCAGCTGTGGATCTTCATACCAACTCAAAGGACTGGGAAGCGTGTTGAACCAAGATATGCAACCAAAATTACTCCAAGTGAAGCAAAGATGTAGTGAGATGGCGAACTCTCCCTGTGAAGCTTCTCCTGAAATAGATGATGATCAGTCACTGAGTTGCCTCTGCTAAGGGCTGTTTCTGCAGCATCAGAAGCTGCTCATTGCTTACTGGTTATTATTACTCATCAGTTGGCCAGAAAAACAGACGGATTTGGGGTTTCTCACAGGGAGAATCACTAATTATTCAGTTATAGCAGACAGAACATGGAGTGGGAACATACTGACCCACAGAGCACTGGAAATACCTGCAGATGGGGACAGAAAGCCTGTCCCTCTACCATGGTTGACCAGATCCCTCTCCAATACTGCATCGACTAAGCAAAGCAATCAGATTTTTTTACAGACCTTTAAACCTGCAAACACTGCTCTCAGATACATTCTGACTGACCATCTTTCGTTCAGTTACAAAGCAAGAGTGCCACAAGACTACACAGCACCTTAGGCTGAGGACACAAGTATGGGTTCAAGCCCTAATCCACTGCCCATGCATGTTAGTAACCACCAAACGCTGAGACGAATGTCCTCCTAGACCTTCTGCAACGAGCCAGTCAGGACAAGTCTTGGTCTGAAGCCACCTGTAATGTGACTAGACCTGCATGTTTCCTCCCAGAAGCCAAGGAGAAAGCCTCCTTTTCCTCCAGCCTCCAGTTCAGCCGATCTCAGCACCTGCTTCCCACCATCATATGGGAGGAGAAGACCTCCTCGGGCAGGCTTCAGCCTTCAGCCACGTCACAGAGCTATTTACCTGCCATCTCGAAGCTAGAGTGCGTGTCCACACAGAGTCACAGCAGTGTCTGTATGGAGACAGAAGACACTCTTGGCCAAAGCTCAGCCCTCAATGGTGGCACACAAGATAAGCAGAGCAACAGTGGCTGTGTCAGCTGCTCCCCCTCCGTGTCTTGGCTCCAGGCAAGAGAGACTTTCCACAGACATGCAAGAATTTTCTCTTTGAAGCCTCTGCTGAAACTAGAATGAGACCCCATTTAAGGTGAGTTGTGAGGATGTTCTAAACGAAGTTGCCATCTACTGCAGTGCCCAAACAACCGGTAGTCTACAAAACACTTCACAACATCGTGGTGAAGCAGGGCATGGCTCTGAGTCTCGTTTTATAAAACCCCATCTGAGATCCCCACACATGTTGCCAGTCTATGGCAGCCCAGGGACCTGGACATGTGTTGTCAATGAGGCTGAGAGCACCAAGGAGGTACAATTGGAAAGAGCATTCCCATGCAGACTTTTGCTTAGAAAAACAGAACAATCTATCAGAAGTGTTGCAGAAACAGCCCTTGGCAACCTTAAGACCAGAGTTTCAGATGCAGAAGAGTCTTCTAGATCTGAGAAAATAGGACAACTGGAAATATGGAAGAAACGCAAAATTGCCATGAAGTACCCTCTGCAACTTGTTGCAAAGCTGACAGACATCTGTATGTCTTCATGCTGCTCTTGTGCTTAACAATAAAAATAACTAGGTAGCTATAGTTAGCTGTGTCCTGAAAGAACAGCCACATCATGGGGCAAGTCCACCATGGTTTCAGGACTGAAACTGGGCCCTAGAGAGCCCGTAAGGGCAGCAACTTTGCCACTTGGGCTGGAGAGCAATCAGTCCCCTTTGATCCCACAAGTAGAGCTTATCTGTGGGGCAGAGGGCTGCAGTGATTAAAGTACTTCAGTGAAGTCAACCTCTGAACAGTCAGCTCAGCACAGCTGCACACAGCTGGAGGGCCAACTCCCATGGGGTGGAATCACAGGGTGGTTGGGGTTGGAAGGACCTCTGGAGATCATCCAGTCCAACCCAGCTGCTAAAGCAGGTTCACCAGAGCAGATCACACAGGAAGGTGTCCAGGTGGGTTTGAATGTCTGCAGAGAAGGAGACTCCACAACCTCTCTGGGCAGCCTGGTCCAGGGCTCTGGCAACCTTAAAGGAGATTCTCCTCATGTTTAGGTGGAACCTCCTGTGTTTCACTCTGTGCCCATTGCCCCTCATCCTGTCATTGGGCACTGCTAAAAAGAGTCTGGTTTCATCCCCTTGACACCCACCTTGAGATATTTATAAATATTGATGAGATCCGCTCTCAGCCTTTTCTTCTCCAGGCTGAACAGACCCAGCTCTCTCAGTCTTTCCTCATAAGAGAGATGCTCCAGACCCCTCATCATCTTTGTAGCTCACTGCTGGATTCTCTCCAGTAGTTCTGACAGGATAGCATGTGCTAAGATAGTATAACCCTCTGCCTTACAGAATTATATCTGGCTCCTACAGCAGGTGGGCTGGTGCTATCAACTCCAGACAAATCTCCAGCTCAATGTCTAATTAAAGTAAATCCCTACATGACACTACTGACTTGTTACAGCAGATGCCATTTGGTGCTTACAAGAGAGGCAAAGGAAGCTTCTGGGTCGAAAGGACCTCCAGATGTAAAGCTTGGTGATAAGGAAAGATGTCCCACCGCTTCAAGAGCACATACTTCAGCCAATGGGCCAAACACCAACAGGAGTAGAATTCTGAACTTTCTGAAGCAGTTCTTAATGTCACCACTGAACTTACCAACAGCTACCAGAAAGACATTTAGCATACTTTTCCTTTTAAATTTACTACAAGGAACAACACCTACTAGCCAAAGCTGCCTTTGCAGTGACAGCTAGGCTATTTATGTGAATCTCAATCTATACAACAGGGTGAATCAGGAAATGGGTAGCCTATACTTTAGATACTTGCCTTAAAAATGCCATTGTTCCAATGTTCTTATTTGCTCCTAATCCATCTGCAGGAAAGCTTCAAATACTAAAAGTTATTAAATCCAGAAACAATAAATTATCTACAAGGAAAAGGGAGAAGAGGCAGCTCCTTTAATCTCCCAATAAAGAAGCAAAGGAAATTGCATCATACCCAGATGGGAGACTGATGTGGCCAGACAGACAGACAGAGGGATCAGTGCATTGGCATTAATGGCATCACTTCCACAGATCTAGACAGACACTGGCTATGGAGAAGAGGGCCAAAGTGAAGGCCTAAATCCAACTCCTTCTTGGCTGTCCGAGACTCTTGATGCAATTTTTGTACGTGGTTACTGTTTCTCATATAAAGCACATCAAACCCCTGCCGCTAATGCATAGAGAGGAGTGAACTTGGCCATCCAGACACATTTCTAATGCAGTCCTCAAACAACGTGGGAAAGTTATAGTTCTCTTTCGCGAAGTGTAAAACCCACCGACTCTACAAAGTGAGGTTGAGCTGAATAACTGCACGTCTTAATTTTCAGGGTAATGTAAAAAGATATGAGAAACAGTTTTTTGATTGAGTTGTTTGGTTTGATTTGGTTTGGGTTTTTTTAGCACTGCAGTCTTTTGTTTTTCTGATCCGTTATCTCATCAGCAGCAACACAGTTTGTTTTCTGGCCCCCTTCCACAAGCTCTCTGGTTCAGACAGTGGTATTTGTTTTAATGTAACAAATATGGTTGTTAACCAAAAAGAAGCAGATGTTTATCCCCACAATGTTCCCTACATGATCCCAACCCCCCTTGCACCAATATTACTTCTGTCTGAATTGAGTGCATTTAAAAAGCTGTCCGAAGTAACTACTCCAGAGACCAACAAATAACTGCTGCTTGGTAGAGGACGATATCCTCTGGCCTTTGTTCCCTCTGGCCACGCTTCTTACCATTAACACCTCCCCAAAGTGGAGTAAGTACTCTCAAATCAGAAAAGCACCATTTTAGACTTGGTCTCCTCCTCTTATTGACGGATAAGAGGGTTTTCCTATGCATCAGCACCCCTGAAGAGTTAGTGTATGGAGCCCCAGTACACCATTAGCCTTGACCCAGATGTAGTGACTCTCCAAAATAAAAGGAAAGGAAGAGCAGAAATCAACAGGAAGCTTCTTTCACAGGCAACTAAATGAAGACAGATGATCTACTACCACCTGAGACCAAGCTCAGAGCCAGTTACTACAGAGCCATTGAGAAGCTATGGCTCATCTGAGCCCTGCAAAGCCATGATACACCATCTGCTTTTGGTCCATCGTACATCCTAACTGCACCTTCATGGTCGCTGGGGAGCATCCTGCAGCACAGACAGCAGAGGCATTGCTGCTTGCTCTGCTCCTACAAGATCCAGTTCCTCACTTTGCCTAAATTGCCCATTTCGAAGGATCTGCTGGAAAGCTGGATGTGAGATCACAGCCAAACGTAGATTCAACCCTGGAGAAATAGAATAGACAGTAACAGCAGTGACAGGGGCCGCCAAATTTCTGTAGGGACCTCAGCACCTACTTATCCACCTGAATGGCTTGGCGTGGCAGAGGTTAACTCAAAGGGCCACAGAACGGGGGGAAGAACATTTTAAATTAGAGGCAGGAATATTTATCAGCTGAAAGAAAAACCTCCATCTCCATTGGGATCTGCCTTGGTAAACACAGAAGACACAAATCAACCTAATTGCCCATCCAGCCCCTCACCCCACATCCAGCCAGTGTGCAGAGCCGGTCCCTTTGCTGTCTCTGGCAGGACGCTCTGCAGCTTTCCTCCTCTGAAGTTTGCTTACATTACTGCCTCCTTTTGCTGATATTGGCAGCTTGCTCAAGCCTTTGCAAAACTATCTTTTTTTTTCTTGGATATACTTAATCTAACTTATTTTTAGCCCATCTGTGAGAAAAAAAAAATGGCCACAGCACAAACTGATCTGCTAAGCAATGCTTCCAGCTATGCAGATCCCATGACCTTCTAGCTAGGTTGCGGCAATGTTTTCTGTTTATTTGGTGCTGCTTTTGTGCGCTCACCCATGTCCTAGACCTAACGTAGCATGCATTTGCAATTTCTCTTAAAGGCCTCTTTCAAGGCGAATTAACTGAGTCTCATGCATACTATATTACTGAGTGTGGACTTCCAGATCTTTCTTTTTCTATATAAAGTTTGAAATAAGTTAAGACTTTAAATCTTACTGAAGGATCTCACATTTTCTTCACCCATGGATCCTGAAAATGAAGTTAGATGCACTCCCAGAGAGAATCTACTGGTGGAATTACCACAGCCAAGGATGGAACCACTTGAAAAACAAAGGTGAGTTGCCTGCTGTAATTGCCATGGGAGTTAATTCAGGGAAAGTCTATGGCTTCCATTATCCAGGAAGACGAACTGAATGTTCTCACTGTTCCTTTTTCGCCTTTTATTTAGGTACCTATGACAACAGCTGGGTTGGCCTATTTTGTGAGACGGTGGCCAGAAGGATGTGAGATGGAGCACAAGTCTGATGGGGAGCAGCTGAGGGAACTGGGGCTGTTCAGCCTGGAGAAAAGGAGGCTGAGGGGAGACCTTATCACTGTCTGCAACTGCCTGAAAGGAGGGTGTAGCATGGCGGCGGTTGGCCTCTTCTCGCAAGTAGCGATAGGATGAGAGGAAATGGCCTCAGGTTGTACCAGGGGAGGTTTAGATTGGATATTAGGAAAAATTTCTTCACAGAAAAGGTTGTCGGGCATTGGAACAGGCTGCCCAGGGAAGTGGTGGAGTCACCATCCCTGGAGGAGCTTAAAAAACTTATAGATGTGGTACTTAGGGATATGGTTTAGTTAGGTTGAAAGTTGGACTCGATGATCTTGAGGGTCTTTTCCAAGCAAAATGATTCTATGGTGGCCACCAATGGCTGCTGCATGCAGAGCCATGCTGGCTTGTCCAGTGCTGGAAAAGTGTCCAGAACACAGAGGAGTTGAGACTGTTTCTCTCCTTCTGCTGCCCCAGGTACCACTGCGTTGGTATTAAGCCTATGGTTTGGATACACAAAGGATGTGTCATTATCAAAAGCAGATCTGCAGAACAACTTCAAGCAACTCTTTGTAAATCCACGTGTGTTCATAAGTTCAAGCATTTGTAAATCTCTTCACACCAGCTGGAAATGCATGAGTCAGTGCCTATGACAGGTGTATACCCACAGCTTTTACAGGACAGCAGAGAGACATCACCCTTTCTTAAAACAATATTTTAAACCAAAATGTCCTGAAGTAAATCAGTAAAGCAAAGATTTGTGTAAAAGTACCTACTTAACTCTCTCTTCCACTCTCCCCATTTCTGAATGAACGAGCAGGACACAAGATGGTCCTTCTATTAGTAAGGACTGACAGGTCAAGCTATACTCTTATAACATTTCACCTTCTTATATTTAAAAAAACCAAAAAAATCCAAAAAAAAACAAAAAAACACATCACCCAGCTTGCACAACACTAGAAAATTATTTTCATTTACACATAAGTTTAAAAAATTGTTAAACTTTGAATATTTACCTCTGACTTTTTAATTTTCCTAATTTTCTTCGCTGGCATGCTGGCCAGCATGGAAATGTACAAGTATGGATCATCCTCATTTGTTTGCAGACTGTCTCAGACCCTCAGATGAAGGAGTGCTGCTCCAGACGATGCTGCTGGTGGGTGCCCTCCTTGGCATGTCAAGGCGAGACTCTTCTCAAGATACCATCAGCCCTGTGCTTCTTCCACCTCTGAAGACACTATAACTCTGCAGTGCACCTACTCAGCCCCCTGCTAGTAGCACAGCACAGTCCTTAGTACTGAATTAATTCAAAAGAACCAGAGTACATGGAGTTCTTGGGGAGAGGGATATAATTACTGTATTTTAAGTTCTCCTGGAAAAATGTAAAAGTACTTTTTCGGAGTTAATGTCTTTTCCTGCTGGTCATTCTGGCTGGAGGCATCCTCTTGTATTTCTTGACTAGCATTCATCTGAGATAAAGGAGATGCCCCCTGTGAGACTGGGTGGGGAAGGAGTTGTGGTCCACAGGTGAAGCAGGGAAACATGAGAGATCTGGAATGCTCATTTTCCTAAGGATTTCACTTAATCAAATTATCACCAAACTGCAAGCCACTTCTAACCACTAATCACCCACTGCCTGGAAACTATTTTGAACTAATGTAAATGTACAAAATCTGGTTGATGAAAGCCTTGAAATGTAGATCCTGGGAAGTTTGCAAACTCCAGCAACTGTGGAGAAACAAAACCACAGTTTCTTTTCTTAACTTTGATCCTATTCTAGGGGAAATACACAGGCACATGTAAGAGATCTTTCCTTCCTCTCTATTTTCTTGCCAAGGGTGCCATTTAAACTCTTTGGAAACAGCACTATAGCTACTCCATGCTGCCTATCCTCCAGAATATATCAGATGATATTTAAATAAACACATGCCAGATTTTTTTTTACAGTGCCTTCTGGTAAACAGCAGCTATAATGAGCCTACATTCAGAATGAAAGGGCCAAAAAAGCTGAGCTGAAGTCAGACGGAACAATGTGGAGTTGTCCTACACTACCAGACTCTGAATAGTGGTATAACAGATTAAATACTTAGAAGAAGGAACAAGGGATCACAGATATTTCCCCCCCACCAAAAAAAAAGCCTGCAGCTTGCCTTAGCACTGACTTCTTCTCTTTGTCCTTTGAACTTTATAAGAAAGGCTTGTCAATACATATTGCACCAAGGCAGCACAACAGCTTTATCAACTACCCAGCCACGAGCAAGGGGGAAATCACCCCACAGATACCCTCAAGCAGAGGATTTCTGAGCAGGTTTGCTTCACACTTCTCTAAGTCACATGGTTCAATGGAAACAACAAGGTAGAACTGATTTCCTTAAAAGACTTCGAGATTCTATGTTAAGTTGTCCTATGCT
Source organism: Pampusana beccarii (assembly GCA_013399365.1). NCBI lineage: Eukaryota > Metazoa > Chordata > Aves > Columbiformes > Columbidae > Pampusana > Pampusana beccarii. The sequence continues at coordinate 923,577 of VWYH01001038.1, read as the reverse complement.
ATGAGTTTGTAATCTGTAGGTCCTTATGGCCCAAAGTGATTTTGCAGATTGAAATATCAGGTTGTTTTCTGTCCACCAAAATTCAAACCCTGATGGAGGTTTATATTTTTCCTGTAACAATCTAGTCCCTATAGTCCCCATCACAATCTTTTTTGCTCAAAAGCAAGACCCCAAGCTCGGAAATTCATTGAAAGAGAGGATGGAAGAGATGATGTGTCTCTTCAGCTGCCTACCTTGTGGCCAGCTCTGGAAACTATAATTGCCCAGAAATAAAGCGTATGCAAAAACAGAAGATAAACAGGACAAACCCCACAACACCGGCGAGCTGCATCCACTCAGCGATAAAGCAAAAGCAAATATTGATGAAACTGGAGATTTTTTTTTTCTCTGAGCCCCAGTTTGGAATCTGCTGTTTCTTCCAGGGTCAACAAAACCTCCAGTTTCAAACTTTTGTATATATTCTTTGAGAATCTTCATGCTGTGAGGTCTCACCATGGATAGCGTGCCTTTCCTCAAGCAACACGTACAACAGAAAGTCATGGGTATTTTTTTCAACCTTCCCTCATTAATTGCACACAGCAGTCACATAGAGCGTTTCATTTTTCTAGCACGTTGCAAGCAAGAAGGAATGCAACCTCTGACAGGTGGCTTTGAGGTTTTTTGCAGTTGGATATGACGAACTTTCTACCATCATGAATGTTAGACTGGTGGAGAACACAGGTTTCTTAGATCCTGCAGCTCCACTTAGTCTGCCCCTCGGATCCATAGTGGCCCTGAGAGTTGCAGGGACACATGAGACCCTGGAGAGCCACTGCAACAGGGCTACAGTATAGGGTATCTGCTATTGTGACACAACTCTAGGCTGTCGAGGAGACATGGAAAGACAAGTTATGAGGTTTTACACTCAACTCTCAAGGTTGCTTCTCTCAAGCAAGTGGTTTTCTTCATATTTTTGCCTGAATTTCCGTATTTCCCAGAAAACGCTTCTTCCTTCCTCCCCACTTCAGGCTGTCTTTTGCTGTTTGCTGAACACTTTATCTCTGAGCTGATTCAATCTATGTGACTTCTACCATGAGAGGAAAAAAAATCAAAGATCAAGAAAGCTCTTATACTATTTCTATAGTGGTGAATTCAACAGTTCAGAACACAAGCATGGGTGCTGGAACTTGACCATCTATGCTATTACACAGCTATCTCACATGGTTTTAGTCCAAGCCAACTGGTGCCCACTCAGATAAGGCTCAGGAACACGCATGCACCAATTGCTTGGGAAAGATGAACAGTGGAGCACCCGGTACCCTCAGACATAGGTGCCTCAACTTTCCTAAAATTTCCCTCCATCATCCAGTGAGGGCATCAGGCACCAGCAGTTCTTCCTGTCTCAGACAGAAGACAACTCACAGCTCCATACCCACCTCCCAACAAATTTTTGCAAAATACACTCACTTCAGAGTTGGGAACCTATTTCTCTAATTCTGCAATCTACTCAGACCACTTTGACTGAATCATTTACACTTGCTCTAAGGATATTTTATATACTGAGGAGGGTGTAAAAGCAGCTTAGTGAACATGAGAATTGGTCCCAATGAACCTCCACCCTCCCTTTAGCTGCTATTATCACACACAATAGGAACAGCAACTGTTTCAGAGCAGAAACCAGACCCATTCAGGGCAAATGGGTGCAAAGTCTTTAACGTTGCTGCAATGCCAGGGAAATGAACAAATTTGCCCCCTGGGTTGAAGCTAAAGGAATGGAATTCTTGAGCCCTGCCTAAAATCACATGGGTCCTCTTGGCTCGTCTGGTGTTGTTCCACAGTGATTCACAAGCACTTCTCTGCATCGCTCTGCCCTGCTGTGTGACGCTTGGCAGCGACCTGCACAGTTAAAGCTGTGCAGAGAGAAAACTACGGCCCTGGAAGGATACTTTTCTCTCTTTTTTTTTTTTCCAAACAGGCTCCTGTCTTCCAGAGACAAATCTAGAAAATTACGGAACAGACAAGGTCTGGACAGAATCAAGGAGGGTTTAGTGTTGTCAGAAAACAAAGTCAGATTGCATGGCGTAATAGCCATGTGATCCCCTTTCTAATGTGCATAATTTCTGCAGGCACTACCTTGCATACTGCTTTGCAAACATCAATTTAAGGCCAACAATACTCCTCTGGATTGTAGCCTGCCCTTTGCACCTGCAAAAGCTGAGCTATGGAAAGTTGCCTGCAGGCCACGTTTAATAAAAGCCTCACCTCGGTGTCACAATAACGAAGCTGTGGACGTCTTGCCCACCAGGGTGACCCAGGGCACCTATCTTAAGTGTTCAGGCATTCAGCACAGCCCGAAGGAGAGCACTGAATTTCTGAGGAGTGACTCAGAACCTGTAAGCATACCTGTACGGTCCAGGGAGACACGGTGTCTGTTCAGGGCAATTAGGTGTTCCCACGTGCCAAGTGAGGAACTGCTAAGAGCCAGCCAGCTGGAAACACCAAGCCCAGAGATATATTTGAACAAGAACCTGCCTCCTGGCTTGGTCCTCTCAGAGCCTGTCTGACACAGCAGAAAAGCCTTTCCTAAATATCAGCTGGAGGTTCTGACTGGAGGTGCACGAGATGTACACTGCCTGACTCAGCATCCACCTGAAGGAGAGGTGATGCAGACCCACGCAGGAATTGTAGAATCATTTTGGCTGGAAAAGACTCTCTAGATCATTGAGTCCAACTGTTATAGCTAACTAAACCACGTCNAGACAGTGATAAGGTCTCCCCTCAGCCTCCTTTTCTCCAGGCTGAACAGCCCCAGGTCCCTCAGCTGCTCCTCATCAGACTTGTGCTCCAGACCCTTCACTACGAAGGCATAAAAATGATTAAGGTGGACTTCAGTACTCTCACAGTGCCTGTGCTGAACTATTTCCTCTCTGAGGAGGGTTCCTGCTGCCACCATTGCTGTCACTATGTGCATCCCCTGTTTTAAAGCAGTTGGTTAGGAAGAGTCAGCATGCCTGGCAGGTTTGTCTAACCAGGGGTTCTCCAAGTACACAAACAAAAAGGAGGGAATTCCCAATTTGGAATTTGTTTGCTTTTTAAACAATAAGACTGAATACTGGAAGTGATTTAGACTCTGGCTGACTAAATCTCATACCTAAAGCTTCCATACCTGCCAACAGCTGCAGGTTTTGTGCAGAGAAGAAAGCTGGCAGTCTTTGGGGCAGACAACTCAAGAGGAAACAAGGAAGCCTCCTTCATGCTTGGTGCTCTTCAAGCCTCCTTAGCTGGCTGAAGAGCATCCTTCTCACTCCTGAATTGTGACAGAGAAAACACTTACAGACCTCTTCAAGAAAAGAAAAAGGAAACCAGGAGGTCTGTCACCAGCAGCTGGGCACTCCCTGCTTCCAGCTCCTGCTTGTGGAAGAGGGATGAGGAAGTTTTGGGCAGATATTTACCTCTTCGTTCCTCTGCACACCTGGTACTACGCACAGCTTTGACATTGATGCCATCATTGCTCTCAGGAGATCTTTTGTACTTGCTCCTTAATCAGTTCAAAATCCACTAAATATATTAATCTGATTGTGTCCATTGTATAAGTAGAGGAAAAGAAATAAGAAATTTAAGTTTACAATCTGCCAACTATTCCAAAAACCAGACCATTGTAGATAGTAAATGGAGAGAAGCATCAAAACAGGAATCAGAGGAATCTGAGTCTTTCATGGTCACTGATGTAGTAAATCAGCACTGCAGTTTAACACAGCCAAATGTAGTGTAAAGTAATATGTCTGAGGGAAAGGACTGAACTTGAAAGCAGATATTTAGAAGTAACATTCATGCACTACACTAGCCAGGAAAAGGAGACTGATTTCGTTAAAGAAAAATAAATCTCTGAAGACTCTACAGTTCATCTATGCATTAATAAAGAAGAAGGAAAAAAAAAAAGGAAATCAAGTATAATTTGCATAATTTTAGACTATGTCATAGGAGAATCACAGTGAACAGTAAAATAAAAGGAGTACAGGATATATATTATTAAACTAGCAAAATTAAGTATTTCAGGAAACTCCAGAAAAGCATCTCACAGGTAGTATGTCAGGTACCACTGGGGGTGAGATATGGGCTTCAGCTGTTGTTCTCTCCATCCTTGGTACAGCGACTGATGACCAAGAATCAAACTTAGATTTTATTAGCAAGCTGTCTGTGTACATTTAAGGGAGTGCTTTCATATTTAAATTACGGGAATTTCAGATATTTTCAGCTTTCCGCTGCACCAGTGCCTGTAGAAACAACCCCCCCTTCAAGGTAAGATGGCTAAAGAGGACACAGCAGGGAGTGGTGGTCTTTCTGTTGCCAGTGGTCAGTGGAGGACGAGAATGCTGAAGTATTGTGGTCACAGTGGAAATCAGGGGGCTAGATCCATAACCACAGAAAGCCTCTGAGAACACTCTCCAAACTGCAGGTACAAAAATGTGCTTGCTCCTGTGAGAAGCAGCTGTTGCCGGTGCGGTAGGGGACAGGCTGCTCTGTTATCCTTGGGGTAAGAAAACAACTTGATTTTAGCAATACTGCAGTTCTGTAATGCAGCAAATGCCCTGGGGTGCACTCAGAGAGACCCATCCCCAGTACACTGCTGGGAACTTGCATCAGGAAGATGAAGTCCAAGCAGCTTGAGCCGGGATCCCCACCAGTGGCTCTGCAGAAATCAGTTATCTCAGGGTGAACACCTCAACCAGCCTTCCTCAGAGACCAAGTTTCTTCTCAGTGGGGAAAGAAAATCCTTCATAGTTACCAGAGTAAGCTGGTCAAGAACTAACAAGAACTGAAGAAGCAACAGGAGTGTCCTCCTTCACTCTGCCTCCAGAGAAATATCTGGCTTTTATTACAAAATTCTAGCCTCGAGCTTCCTCCCACTGGATAGACAAAGGAGGCCCAGACTTGTATGAGTCAACCAAAAATAACACTTCCAGGGAGGGAGACGATGACTGAGGGGATTGCTGATGGGATGCAGAGGCCTCTCACCTCCTTTTCACCAGTTCAACTCTAGAGCAGGTCAGGAGAAATGGGGAAAAGCTTCTGGCTTCCAGCGTTTTGTTGCCCTTCACCATTTCACTGGGAAGCAAGTGACTCTGCCACAGTCACCAACACGTGAGGCAGCCCCGAGCCAGCGGTCAGAAGAACAAAAACTGTCCTTCCGGCCTCAGCATTAATCCATTTTAAACAGCTGTGAGTTGCACAGTGGCAAGGCTCAGACTGATAGCGATCTCCAGTCTTCAGCAGCAAATATGTTTAAAAATAGCCAAAAAGCAAACAGGACACTGTTTGAAGAGGGAGGGAGGCATGCACCTTTTTGGCTACATTTGGCCAGCAGCGGGGATATCATCTGGTTGATCCTGACCATCTCCACTACACATCCTCATTGCTATGTCAATGTCCCATAAACAGAGAAGAGATCAACATCTCCCCGGAGCAAGGAGGCAAGGACTGTCCTCAGGTAGTGGCGCTGCCTTAGAAGGAAAACAAGAGATTTGTGCAGACAAGCTGAAGACTCACTAGAGCATGTAAATGTTACCTTAATTTGTGCATCAGGACTTAAATACCACAAGAACTGGAGCTGGAGCTACATGAGAGCAAAGCAGACGAACAGAGCGTGTCTGATGCAGCCTGGGGAGACAGACGGGGCTGAGCTGGGAAGCACCCACAAGCATTAGCAGGCCAGGGCTACCCCAAATGATGCTGCTATTCCCCTGGTGAACCCTGGCAGAAAGTGAAGCAGACAGCAGGCAACATGCTGCTGGGCAGCAGTAGAGCATCCTTGGAGCAACCTCAGGCCGGACAGGGAGCACCACACCAAGCTCAAGCACTGAAGCAGGGAAAAGCTACTCAGAGAAAAGGGCCACCAGAGCCATGAGAAGCCACTGGTGACGGGAGATTTCTCCTGGATACCTCAGTGGCCACCATGAGCAGCAAAGGGTCTGGCTCAGGTGCTAGAGGTAGCACAGACCCACTCCTCTGAGCTGTTACAAAGCAAGGCTTGTTCGCCTTGCCCTTGTGCAAGACGGAGAAAGGGGGAAGGGAAGCACGTGCTCACTCCACCTTCTTGCAGGGAGTTTTCACACCCTGTGGCCTCTTACAATACTGGTTTTCCCACTGCAAAGAGAGGCTTTTCTCAAGGTAGTACTTTGGTGAGGTAATTTAAGACAACAGGATTAAACTGAAACAGGCAATTTATGTTGTGCAACAGGAAATATTTCCAGACAGTAAAGTGTGTTGGGCTCCAAAACGCTTTCTCAAGGTAAGCAGTAGAACTGGAATCTCCATCCCTTGACTGATCTGTCAAGGCTACATGAGCACTGAAAGTGTGGTATGGAGAACATGCTCGCACAAGGAGAGAGACGTGATGGGGACCCTGATCTTCAGCACTTGCTTTTACACAGGAAAAGGTTCCATTAACTAAACAAAAAGCTGATATTTAGGGCAAGCAAGAATTTTTTGGCAAAAAGCTAGAAAGGTCTTGGTCATACTCAAGACCCTTCAGTTCTCATGACAATCTCACCCTGAGTGGGTTTGTCTTGTCTTGTTTTCTCCTTTGCAAGTCGCAGAAAAAAAACAGATATGAAGGGACTGAGTCTTATCTCCCCTCAACTGCTGTAAATCAGGAACAACTTCACTAAACACAGTGGAGCAATGTCAGCTTAAAATGAAGTGGCTTCAGATTTAGGTCTGAAATAATTAAGGATGAAATTATGTTCATCTCCCACTACAGCACCCATATGTCAAGTTTTGGATAGTTTAGAAACAAACTACCCCAAACTGCATTTGAGACAGACCCTTATCTCTCAACATCTATATGCAAGGATGGATTTCTAAAGGACTTCAGGTCATATCCATCCTTCAAGCATCCAAAAGCAGCACCTGAAGGCCTGTTATTGGCCTCAGTCACCTTGCACAAGCAACGATTCAATTCACCTGAGAGCTGAGTTTCCTGTTGGACCCCTGCAAAACTGCCAGCCTGTCACTCCGTTTCCTTTCATATGAAGGAATTCAGAGCACAGTTCCAGGTAAATACTGTTTCTTCAGCTCCTTAGAGATGCTGGGAGCGAGTCCTGCTACAGCTTCTCTCCTCTCTCTCTTACATGAGCTCATTAGCCTCTTGGCTACATCTCTGCTAGTAAACTAAACTGTGCCAGAGCCCATTCTTCAGCCCTGAAGCCAACTGGCACAGACTCACACTTACATATTATTCAACTCTCTTACACTCTGAAACAAGGTGGCTGCATCCAAACTGCTTTTCTGGAGTCTCCTGGCCCATCCTAACTTCCAGTAACACCCAGGCGTTGCCTCAGCTGAATCCATGTATATCATCGATACATTCCCTCCTGGGGGGATGGCAGGAAGATGTGCCAGGGGAGGTTCAGGTTGGACATGAGGAAAAGGTTCTTCCCCCAGAGGTGCTGGACACTGGAACAGGCTCCCCAGGGAGGTGTCACGGCCCCAACCTGACAGTGTTCAAGAAGAGACTGGACAACGTCCTCAGACACACGGTGTGACCTGTGGGGTTGTCCTGTGCAGGGACAGGAGCTGGAATCAATTATCCTTGTGGGTCCCTTCCGACTCAGGACATTCTATGATTCTATGATCGGTGTGATAGTACAGACCATGAAGACCAGCTTACTAGTACAGGTATAAGCCAGCTGTGCAGAATGCTGAAAGTGAAGAAAACTTTTTGAAAAATCAGGATTGAAAATCACCGTACTGAGAAAGAGTGCGGGAGACGGGAAGACCCAAAAAAGCATTTCCTACTCAACTTGATTTTGAAAAAATGGGGCTTTCATATGGGAGCTGTGAAATGAACTTTGAGCTTTTACCTAGAAACCAACTCCAGGCAAAGCTGTCAACAAGGTCTCCTGGGTCCCCCATTGCTAATGGCAGCAAGACCAGGGATGCCAAGGCTGGCTGGAGAGCCTGAACTTTCCCCAGCCATGGGAGATGTCATGCCTTGGCTAGAGGCTGGGGTGAAGGATTCATGTGCTCAGGATGTGCCCAAAGCCCCCTTCCTATGTTCCCCATCCTGTACCTTCTTCCACTGCATTCCCATTGGAGATGGGGGGGCAGAGTGGACTCTACTGCAAAACTAACACAAAACAAGGGGGAGTTGATGGGGCAACATGCATCAAGCAATGACTTGCAGGTAAACACACTGTACACAAAGCCTCAGGATCATTTTTCCCAGGGCCACCTCCAAGGCTTTCCCCCCTCCCTCTCCTTCTAATTAGCTGGTAAATACCTTACATATAATTGACCTTTCTAAATGCTGCTGGGTAGCTGGAGGTGTTGGGAACTAATCCTGCACGCGAAGACCCTGGGGTTGCGCAGTGCTGGCTCTATCTGCCGGTGTATAACGCTCTGCAAGCATTGGATTATTTTTTTCCCCCCTCACTTACTGACACGTTGAAATTTACTGCCCCGTGTCAGTGAGTTCAAGAAAGCCTTTTAACTCTGAAAGCTCCGGGAACGGGCTCCAGCACATGCTTCAGAATTTATCCGTCAGCTTGTTACGCCTTGTTTGTCCAAGAAACAGTCAAGACCGAACGAGTCAGGAATGACAGAAATAGTGCATGAAGTCACAGTCGCTCCACTTTAAAGCACAAGCATTTGTGTCATTTTCCTACCAAATAAATAAATATATGTGCGTTTAGCGAGCAAATAAGGAAATGTCAGAGGAAAGGCATTACAGGCAGGTTTTTACAGACGCCAGCTGATTTTTGCCCACTCCTCCGTGTGAATGTAACACAGATTCCCGCAAGTATCAGTTCTTTCTACTCAGAAAAGCAATCACCGGGACCACACACACCCACAAACCCCTTGAACGCGACAGCACACAAGCCTTAGGAAAAACCTGTAAACACTAGACTGAAGCTGAAAGACAAACACGTAAGTGAAAACACTGAGCGCTCCCTGCTTTTCCCTCACCTCCGTTCACTGCCTTCCCAGCTTCTGGGAACTCATGCTGGTTTCTCCCTCCCTTAAATAGCTTTTTTTATTTAACCATCAGTCATACCAAGCCACCAGCATCTGCAAAACAGCATCAATGCCAGCCCTGGCAGATGCTGTCCTGTCCTATGAAGCGAGCATGCCTGAGCTCCCTTGCCCATCCCTCCCACACGCCACAGGACCCCATCGCAGCCCCTCGCCCACCCACCACCCAAAAAGGCAGCACCAGCATCTTGCAGCCACCTCGCTCCCCACCACCTGCACGGACGGGACCACGGCCATCAGCGGAGAAGTTTGCAAGAGAGAAGGAGGCTTTTGCTGAGGTTCGCAGCAGCCTGGGAAGCGCAGCCGAGCTGCTGACGGAGAATAAAGTTGTTTTTACCGTTGGGTTCTTCAGCGTTGCCGGCAGCGAGGTTGGAGCTGAGCCCGGTGGGGATGGCGGGAGCAGGAATGCGAAGTGACAGGAGAGAGCGGGAGGTATGCCCCTGCCCTCTCACGTCCTCCCCAAAAAGCCGCTGGGTCGGGAGGGCGGACGCCTTGTGCGTCTGCGGGAGGAGAGGAGAGAAGAGGAGAGAAGCGGAGCGAGCGCAGGAGCGAGTGTCGAGGAGGGCAGCAACAGGAAATGACACAGAAACTTCACCAGGCTCCAATCCAAACTTGGCCCCTGACATGAAAGAAAAGGGAGGCAATTTGGTTGGGAGGTGGGGGGGGGAAGAGGCGAGAAGAGAAGTTTTTCCCCCTCATTAGCCAGCCTAAAAATCTCTTGACTGGAAAAAA